>MU854376.1:61530-142645 GCA_033296685.1 Parachaetomium inaequale | reverse complement strand
GGGGGGGGGGGGGGGGGGGGGGGGGGGGGAGGGGGTGCGCGTGGGGGAACCCGGCCGGGAACCATGTGGCGATGATGGCTGCGAGTAATTAATTACCTAGGGCAATTAGTGGGATGCATTGTCGCAAGGGTTAGAAAAAGATGAGCTGCGGACGTCCGAGAATTCGCAATGAGAGCCGCGTGTCGTGTCGGGGGCAATTGGGACTCGAACACGCGACGCGTCGCGGGGTTGGTTGACCGCGGGGCAAATTGCCCCACTGCCCAGAGTCCTTGGGTTATTTGAGCCACGCTTTTGGAGCCTACAATCACCAAAGGGTGACTAGTCTAGTGGTCAGGACGTTTCGTTGTGGTTCTTCCACTTCAAATCCGAAGAAACCCCGGTTCGATTCCGGGGTCGCCCACACTTTTGCTTCAGCCCGTCTCTCTCACGGAAGACAAGCTGCATTTTTACTCTCTGATCTCTAAAATGATGGCCGAGGCGGGTCGCCGAAGGCTTCTTATTCCTGCGCCAACAACAAAGGAGGCGGTGCGGGCCGAGTCTGTGGCCCTCATCAGCCCGGATTTGTTGGCGGTCGCGCTGGAAACTGAAGGCAGCGTCGAACCCAAACGGTCATGTGGACATCTTCCTACCTGTCCAGGCTGGCATACATGTACAAATCAACATGTGATGCGCGGTTGCGATTCCATTCAATCCATTCCAGCTGAGGCATCACTGACTGCCGCTGCGCCGCATTATACATACTACTACTGCACCTTGACCGCATTCAAGTTGCATGGTACAATATGTACATACACCAACTACATAACATAGATCGGTAGCGACTAGATTTCTACAGGAAATCAACATTGAAGTAGATACGCCCTCTAGCGGACGAACCCGAGCATAACCAGGGTTCTGCCGCAGAAATCGACCAACATCTTGCTGCCATGGCCCATGCATGCATTGCAGCATTGGGCGTATGCAAGACGGAGTCAACGAGTGCCTGCGCGGACGCCGGCACGACATCATGATGAATCTGACGGGCCGTCGACGGCCGGTCTTTTCGGGCGCAGTTGCCGTCGCATCCAGTCGACATGATAAATAAGCGTTCCCTTGTTTTTCTGCGGAGCAAGCACCGAGTCTGGCATCACTGAGCAGGGGACAGCCACTGAAACAATCATGACCGACTCAAACCTGATCGCTTGCCTCTATCCCCTCGACGATAAGCCAGGTCTTGACAACGCACTGCGCACCGTCCGCTCGGCCGAGAATTCGTCGCGGTGTTTCGAGCCGCTGATCCAGGACCGGAGCCGGCAGTCATCCCCGGCGCCGGGAGACCACAGCGGCGAGGGGAGCGACAAAGGGAGCGAAGCGGGCAGCCACGAGGGTACCGACGACGAGGGCAGCGACGAAAGCGACGACGAGAGCGACGACGACACCGACGCGGGCAACGATTACAGCCCGGGACTTCAACTCCGCTTCGACGACTGGCGGAAAAACCAGGTGGGCTTCGTCTTCGGAACAAGCCCGAGTTGCGACATTGTCCTGCCAAGGAGGGATAGCCTAAAGGGTCTTCCTTCCCGGCAGTGCGCCCTTACTTTCGACGACCAGGGACGACTCGTCGTCCGAGACTTGCAGGACCGCAACAAGGGCAAGGGCGGGACAGCCGTCAACTACGGCGCGCAAGGAGGGCAGAAGCGCCGCAGTTTCTCCTGGATCGTCAGCTGCCACACCTTTACCACCGAGAACACTCCCATCGTCCTCGTACTCCACAAGAACCTCAAGTTCCAGCTCGTCGTCGCTCGCCATGACATAGGTTCGGCCGAGTACCAACAGAACGTCGCCCAATTCGCAAGCCGGGTCAGCGCCCATGTCGATGACCTCCGTGTCTCTTTCGGCGGACTTGGCTTGCGTAGCCCGGACTCGACAGCGGGCCCCAGCGCTGACGCCGTCTTACTCAACAACGGGGAGCTCGGCAGGGGAGGCCAGGCGGTGGTTGTTCGGGTTTGGGACGTCAGCACTGGACTCGACTATGCCTCCAAAGAGCCTCTGACGCAAAAGTCCCAAGGGCGGCTGAAGGGCGAAGTCGAGCTGCTGAGGCAGGTTCATCACGTAGGCTGAACACAATCGCATCCTCTAGCCGTCGGCATGCTTACATTTTCTTAGGATCATATCGTCCAATGCCTCCCCGGGCTATCGACAACCGCTCCGGTTCCTCGTCTGCTCCTTGAATGCTTCCCTCTCGGATCTGTCGACGACCAAGACAACAAGAAAGCGTTCTCGGCCGAGGAGACCTTGCAAGTTCTCCACCAGAGTCTCTCGGCATTGAGATATCTTCACGAGCGCAAGAGCCCCATCGTCCATCGCGACATCAAACCCAACAACATCCTCGTACACTCTCGGACGCCCCACCTTCACATCAAGCTCTCAGACTTTGGCTTCGCTAAGGCGAGCAAAGATAATATGAGGACGAACTGCGGCACTCGGTCGTACATGGCTCCGGAAATGTTCAAGCGAGAGGCCTACAACGCCGCCGTCGATATCTGGTCACTCGGAGTTGTCGTTTACGAGCTCGCGCACGGTCTCCCCAGCCGCGACCGAGAAAGGGGGTTCGACGGGTTTCAGTGGACCGAAAAAATCGTTCGGTCTGTCGAGAGCAAGGCTGAAAAGTCTGACTGCTATTTGCTCATTTTCCTGTCGAGGACCATGCTGGTCAAGGATCCCGAGTTGCGTCACTCAGCCCGTCGATGCTCAGAGCTGGCACGATACCTCGATGTGTCGTCCTTTTGCTGCTCAACAATACTGCGTCCCTCGCCCGGGGACTCCCACACGAGCAGTTACGAGTATTATTACTACGACGATGAATCATAAGTTAGTCGTCGGCAAGCAATCGATTGGGGTCGGCAGACCAACTGGTGGCTGAGGCTTGGAGCACTAATAGCATTAACAGGCTGGCGGCTGGAGAAGTCGCCTCAATATTGGCCATGCTGTCCGACGTTGCCCGGCTGGCCCGAGTCCAACTTTGTTAAGTGGTACTCGGTAACGGCTGGCGGACCTGCACGTGCCAGTCGGAGACATATCGCCGAGCATGTTGCGAATGCGTGGTCACGGATTGGCCAGGGGCAACCCCACGTGGGACTCGCCAAAGTCACCTTCCAGGGCACGTCACCGACGCCCCCAGTGCCCCCGGGCTCCTTGTGCGCATCCCGAGGTCTGGCTAGCGACGGCCCGGTCCTTTTAAATGGGATGGGCGGCAAGCCAGTCAACCTGGTCCTATCCGTACCGTCCTACATGTCCCACTGTCCACAACGGTCAGACCATGGCAGCCATGTTGTACCGTCTGAGTCTGGGCGCTGTCGTCGCCACCTCGCTCGTCGAGGCCTCATTCGACAGGAACCTCGCCTACAGCAGTCCCTCACGGCGTCATCCGAGCCTAGCGGTGCCTCTTTCTCATGTGTCAAAACGGCAGACGGGTGAGGTTTACACAGCGGCTGAAATCAACTTCACCCATGGTGTTGCGTCCGGCGACCCCTATGCCGATTCGGTCATCCTCTGGACGCGACTAGCCCCTACCGCCGAGAGCGTTGCCTCGGACCTGGTGCCCGATGGCGTGGTGCCCATCTACGGCGATACCGAGGGAGCGAAGCCGTCTACTAAGGCGGCATGCGTCGAGTTCAAGATCGCCACGGACCAGCCCCTGGCCAACGTGGTCGATCAGGGGCGGGCTTACACGACCAGTGATGTAGACTACACGGTCAAGGTGAGTCTCAACACGCTCCCTCTGTGAGATTGACAAAGGCTAATAATGACCAGTTCGAGGCCAGCGGCCTACAGCCCTTCACCACCTACTACTACCAATTCAACGTCTGCGACTCGGACAAGACCAGCCCGCTCGGCCGGACCAAGACCATCCCCGGCAAAACGCAAAAAGTAGACAGAAACATCAACCTCGCCGTCTACTCCTGCAGCAACTACCGTAAGCCCTTCGCCTACCTATGTAGCCTCCAATCCCCCATGCCCAACTAACCCCCACCAGCCGAGGGCTACTTCAACGCCTACGCCAACCCAGTACGCAAAGACTCCGTCGACTACGTCCTGCACCTAGGCGACTACATCTACGAGTACAAGCCCTCCTCCTCCATCACAAACCGCAACCCGGCCCCAGACCGCGAGACGTACACCCTCCTCGACTACCGCACGCGCCTGGGGTCCTACCGCACCGACGCGGACCTGCTGGCGTCGCACGCCCGCTTCGCCTGGATCCCCGTGTGGGACGACCACGAAGTCGCCGACAATTCCTGGCGCAACGGCTCGACCGACTCCGAGGGGGCCGTTTTCCGCAACCGCAAGCAGGCCGCCGTCAGGGCGTACTTTGAGTGGATGCCCATCCGCCAGGTGGACATGGACGACTCGCTGCGCGTGTGGCGCTCTTTCTCGCTGGGCACGTTGATGGATTTGGTGATGCTCGACACAAGGCAGTATGACCGCGACCTGACGGTGCTGGGGGGGATTGCGGGGATTGGGGGGAATAGTCAGGAGGTGGAAAAGCTGGTGGACCTGCAGAACAGGACGATTATGGGGTTTGCGCAGGAGCGGTGGTTCTATGACCGGCTGACCGAGTCCTCGGACCGGGGCGCGGCGTGGCGCTTCGTGGGGAACCAGGTGATTTTTAGCAGGATGACGCTGGGCGTTCTGGGGGATGACAAGCCGTTTAATCGGGATCAGTGGGACGGGTATCTCGCGAATAGGGACCGCGTGTATCAGCATCTGGCGGAGGGAAGGATTAATAACACCGTGATGCTGTCCGGGGATTCGCACGCCGCGTGGGTGTCGGATCTGGCGTGGCTGGATAAGCGGAAGTATGATGAGGATACGGGGGAGGGGGCGTTTGGGGTTGAGCTGGCGGGTACTGCGGTGACGAGTTCCAGCCCAGTGGGTGCGGCGACGCCCAAGTTTGCGGCGAACTTGCTGTCGCAGTGGCTGGTCAAGAAGAACCCGGAGCTGCAGTGGCAGGATCTGTACTACAGGGGGTACTACGAGATGAGTGTTGGGTACGAGGCGATCGAGGCCAAGTTCTACGGCATCCCGGACGTCAAGGTTAGGGGGAATGACGAGATCCTGCTGGCGCAGTTCTTGATCAACAACGGCGAGAACAGGCTGGCGAGAAACCCGACTGTTGGGGGCGGTCAGGCCAAGGGCGGTGCGCTGAAGAACGGGAAGGTGGTTTAGGGTGTCCCTGAGTCGACTGACTCGACTCATAGATTTGGTTGCGGCACTGCCCAGAGTATCTTTCTTGGATACCGAGTCAATAAGGACGTATTTTAGGAACATCCAAGCGCTCGTCTCTGTGAACATTCAGGCCGGAATTATTGAGACATGTCAATACCAATACTCCGTTCGCCCTCGGCGGCTCAGCCGCCCTACATGCGCGGGAGCAGCCGTCATTCTACAAGGGAGGTGATCCTTCAGCCCAATCCTGCCGGTAGTCCGGCTCAATTACTAAGGAACGCGTGGAACAGCCCCGGCTCGGACCAGTCTTCGTCCGCCGTGCGGACGCCGAGCCGGACGAACAGGAAAATGCGCGGACGAACACCAAGACACAGCTAGGCCGCGGCCTCGGCGTAATCTCGAATCGCCCGGACGAGGCAGGAATAACAAGAATCGCAATTTGCTTTGGCAGAGAGTGACGGACTTACGACAGCTATATAACCTGCACCATCCCGCCCGCTTCACCAACCTCTTCTTCCCACAGCAAGGGAACATCTTTCAGTACTCCTCTCACTCACATTCATCCCGCGACCATCATGAAGTCCGTCACCCAAACCCTCGGCTTCCTGGCCGCCCTTCAAGGGGTGCTCGTCGCCGGCAGCCCCTGCAACAGCCCCTCCCCCCATTGGAAAACCCTCTCCCCCATCGCCCTTTACCCTCGCCAAGAGCGTACGTCCTCCTCTTCCCCCACCCAGAAAGCCGAAAGCCACTGACAATCCCCCCCTAGACACAACCCTCGCCCTAAACCGCACCACCCTTGCCATCCTCGGCGGCATCGTCCCCAACGGCCTCCCCACCCAATTCAACACCACCTCCCTCCTCCAGCTCTACTCCATCCCCACCAACAAATGGCACCCCGCACCCCTGGCCCCCATGCCCGTCGCGCTCAACCACCCCAACGCGGCCGCCGTGGACGGGAAGATCTACCTCCTCGGCGGACTCGACGACAGAGGCGACGGCATCTGGCGCGGGACCGGCCGCAGCTGGGTGTACGACCCCACGACAAACACGTGGGCCGAGCTGCCGGGCATTCCGGACGTGCCCCGCGGCAGCGCGGCCATGGGCGTGGATGAGAGGACGGGCGTGGTGTACCTTGCCGGGGGGATGACGCAGTTGCCGCTGATTGAGGGGGCCGGGGAGCAGGAGAGTGTCGATGTGGTGAGTGCATTTGATACGAGGAAGGGGGAGTGGGTTGCCGCGCTGCCGGCGGGGGTGAAGGCGATGCCGGGGAGGAGGGATCATGCTGGTGCGGTGGTGGTGGACCGGGTGATGTATGTTTTGGGGGGGCGGGATCGTGGGCAGCATAATGTGAGGGGGGATGTGTTTGCGCTGGATTTGGGACGGTTGGGGAAGGGGTGGGTGACCAAGGCTGGGAAGATGCCGACGCCGAGGGGGGGTGTTTGTGCTGGTGCGGTGGCGGGGAAGGTGTATGTCTTTGGTGGGGAGGGGAATCCGGTGGAGGGCAGTGACGGGGTGTTTGATCAGGTTGAGGCGTATGACATCCGGAAGGATACGTGGGAGAGGCTGGACAAGATGGAGTTGCCCAGGCACGGTACCTCGGCGGTGGCTGTTGGGCGCGGGGTGTATATCCCTGGGGGTGGGATCAAGCTGGGAGGGGCGCCGGTGGACACGTTCAATGTGTTCTACCCCTGAAACGGGCGTTGTGAGGTAAACCAGGGTTGAGTTAAAGTTGGTGGCTGGAAAAGGAGAGTCAAGCATCTGTGAAGTAGTTGGTACTCAAATACTTCAACCACTCTCACGCATAGAATGTCTTAGGGGGACAGTTGTGTGAACTCAATGCTCAAGGCTGGTAGTGGAGCTCCTACTTGGAGTCCACTACCTGAACTCGGGTCCAACTAGACTAGACAACGCGGCCCAAAACAAACCGGAATCACAGCTAGCTCCCCAGGCTGTGGTCAAACCGTGAGACCGTGATCCTCCTGGCACGAGTCCCTAAGTGCCCTTGACAATCCACCTGTAACCAGCTCTAGCCGGATACGGCTTCTTACTAAAGGGGTTGGCCAAAGGGAAGAGACTAGGCTAGGTGTCAGCCAAATCCTTCCTTCCTGTAAGACTACACCGGCTCGAGAATACACAGTTTAGGGCAGTATTAATACCTACACTAACATATAAGGTTCGTATGGCAATAGGGAGACTATGGCTACTGCGTCCACGATGTCTGACCCTTCGGGTACAAAGGAAACGTCGTGCCCAAACTAAACGGAGACACAAGTGCATGGGTTAGCTCTCGTAGCCCGTGTAGGTGTCTTGAGTGAGTAGGGAGAAGTATTAGCTCACCCATTTCTTGACCTTGTCTAGAATTTGTGCGTCCGTCCAGGAGTTGACTACTTCGCTGCTTATACGTTAATGGAGCCCAAAGGCGGGAGTGCTGGGTATCGAATCCATGCTGTAAAGCTTTCGACGGTGACTGGAGGTTGGAGGCAAAGGAATGCAGGTTGGTAGTAGCCTTTTCGGAAGCAGTGACTAGGGGTATAAGTACCCCAAGGACTACTCTAGTAGTACGAGTAAATGCAGAATACCTACCTGCGGAGCTTAGTGACCACATCACACCTATGACTTCTTTGAGTTGTCGACCACGGGTTACATGCCTTCTTCGTCTGAGTTTCCTCTTTGTTGTTCACTGCCAGGTCCGCTCGTCACAGCCGACGTGGCAGTCCTTGGCTTTTAACACAGCTCGAGAGTCATGGAGTACCTGTAGTCTGGCGTTTGAGATGAAGATGAAGGAATTGGCCACGCAGTGCATCCAAACGGGCGAGTATTTGAAAACAGGTCATGTACGCTCAAGATGTGTTGGTGTTACTATAGCCTATAGAACCACCGGGAGCTACGGAGAGCTGGCATCAAAGGAAAGCTGTCTCTCAATACCTCCTAGTCGAAGTCTCCACCACAGTCCGAAGCTCACGTATCACAAAATAGCTGTGTTCTCTACGGCAATGGACACACCGTAACTTGATTCAGGGACTAGCCCCTACCGGAGGTCCTGACTCCTGGAAACAGCTCCATCTCATCAGTGTCACAGCTCATTGACACTTTTCCGCCTTGCCATCTGAAAGCCCAGTGCCACCAGTGATGCGTGTCACCTAGTGACGGTGACCATTGCAATGGTATCCGAAACTTGAGTGATTAGTGGCGGAACCCACGTATCCCTCACTATGTACCCCCGTGGGCAAGATCCAAGCACCCTTCAGATCCGCCAGGAGCCCACCTCTACCCCCGTACTCCCTTACTCGGTCTATCCCGGGCTTCAGACCGTCACCGAGCTGCATAGACCGGTGGCCACAGACCGAAACTCGTGCTGTCGCCAGTGAGGGCCCAAGTCAAAGCCTTCCAGGGCCTCGCTCTATGACGGCTCAGCGTTCATTCTTGTTAATATAAATAATCATGTGAGTGGCGACATGATTCGTAAACACAAAGCAAGAACGGTTGCACTTTCGTGACACCGGGTTGGACAGGTATCTCCCTACAGGGCATGATGCTTCATAGCTCAGTCACGGCTCTTCGCGATGCCTTGGATCTTCACTTGGTGCAATACAAGAAGCTGTCGTGTTATATGATGGTGTAGATCTGGTCTCCGAAAATGGAGATAAACTCTCCGTAGACCGTAGTAAGCCTTCTTCGTCAGTCGGCTTGTCTATCCGCCGAACCCTGCAACACCCTGCAGCCGCAAATTTCAGCTGCATGGAGCCCAATACCAAACCTCGTGTCCCTCATTCAACTCTCTGACCGACACATCAACATGTCTCGATACGGCAACCCCATGTCCTCGGGCGACGGCGACCCCAACTGCGGCCTGTGCATCGCACAGTTCCAAGAGCGATGGTCCTCCCTGCCCGAAATTAAAGACCACGCGGAGGATGGCTGCCCTTACTGCGCCAACATGCTGGAGGGGCTCCTCTACCTCGTGCCCGACCTGGAGGCTCGCTTCGGCGAGGATGCCCAATTCCGGTTCCAACGCCGCCGCGACATGACCGTGTACGCCGACCCCAACGGCTCACTCCGGGATGCGCGTCCGAAAGAGGACATCAAGCTGCAGTACCGCTGGTTCATGGTAGACCAGCAGCAGCCGTACGAACCCCAGGGGGATACGGCGGCGGAGAGCAGCTTCACCCAGGCAAATACCTGGATCCAAGAGTGTCTGGCCAACCACAAGCTCTGCGGGAATGATGAGCCCTCTGCCCTCCCCACGCGAGTACTCGATCTTGGCGAGATCGAGGCCTGTGGCGAGGGGAACGGCGACACGGAGTTGGAGATCCGACTGATCGAGTCCTCCGGCCAAACCGGGCGGTACATCTCGCTGTCCCACAGCTGGGGAGGGGAGCACCCCTTGACCACCACGACAGCCACCATCGACCAACACAAGGCAGGGATCCCGCTCAGCAGCCTGCCCGCCACCTTCCGGGACGCCTGCCACATCGCGCGGCGGCTGGGCATCCGCTACCTCTGGATCGACTCGCTGTGCATCATCCAAGACAGCCCAGCCGACTGGGAGCAGGAAGCCAGCCGCATGGCCCACGTCTACCACAACTCCTGGCTGACCGTGTACGCGACGGCATCCTCCTCCCCCAGCAGCGGCATCTTCCGCAGCAAGCAAGCCGTCTGGATCGCGGCCGACGACCCGGACGACGCCGAGACCCTCGACATCCTCTTCCCCGAAGCCGCCAAGCTGCGCCAAAACCTCCGCCTCGCCCTCCGCTTCGCCACCGTCCACCCGGACTTTAGCCCGTACGCGGACCCGGCCAAGCAAAAAGATACGTTCCCGCTGCTCGCGCGCGCGTGGGGGTATCAGGAGCGCCTGCTCGCGCCGCGCGTGCTGCACTTTGGTCCGCACGAGGTCTTTTGGGAGTGTATGCAGCGCCTGGAGTGTGACTGCGGCGGCATCAGCGAGGCGTCGGCGCGGCCCGAGCACATGGGCGTGTACGCGAGCCGAGACACGACGGGCCAGCTGCCCCCCAAGGTGTCGCACTACGCTGCGCTGCACGTGGGTCGCAGCGCCAGCACGAAGAGCAGCAAGACGGGCGAGGCGAAGCGCAGGAAGAAGCTGCTCGCGCGTTGGCAGGAGATGGTCGAGGAGTACACGAACCGGGCGCTGACCTTTTCGGCGGACCGGTTGCCGGCGTTTTCTGGGGTGGCCGCTGAGATGGTGGAGGCGCTTGGGATGCGGTACCGCGCTGGGCAGTGGGAGGAGACGCTGCCGGCGGCGCTGCTGTACGAGCGGACTGATTCCAATAGCGTGGCGAAATTGGCTGTCAACGATGCCCGTCCGGCGCCGTCCTGGTCTTGGGCGTCGCCTGATGCTTCCGTGCGCTTCTTGATTCCCTTGGCTGGGCCGCCGGAATGGGCTAGTCCTGTTGTCCATGCCGAGGTGCTCGAGGTGCGGAGTGTTCCGTCCGGGACGGATGAGCGGGGGCAGGTGAAGCGGGAGGAGTCGTACTTGATGCTCTCGGCGGAGCTGGTGAAGGGGTCGCTGTGCTTCGCCGAGGACCCGTACCTCGTCCCGAATAAGCCGTGGACGTATGTCCGAGATGCCGCGGCCAAGGGCATCAAGGGCCCTCAGGCTGCCTTGGGCCAGCTCGGGCAAGGGTCGTTCATGGTCCGGGTGGGCAAGAAGGCGCCGGTGTGGTTTGTCCCGGACGTTGCGCTGTGTGATGAGCACGGCGAGTGGCTGTGGAAGGGCGAGGAGGACATTTGCTGTGCAAAGATAATGGAGTCGGACAAGACTGGATACTGGCTCGTTCTGAGACGGACTGGGGAGGGTCCGACTTATGAAAGGATCGGAGTCGTCAAGGACTATGAGGCCACATGGCCATCGAAGGGTGACAAGACATCGATCAAGATCGTGTAAATAGTCGGCGGCAGTAAGGGGGTCGGCTGGTAAACGTGGTAGCATTATTAAGTATTAGACATTATACAAGTGAGTTGGAGAATCTGTCACACGAAATATCCCTCGTCATAATCTTGTACAAACCCCCGACTTTCTCAGTCCTTTCGAACACCCCTTGATAACATGAAGGTAAACGCGTTAAACGCTGTCACTCCAGTAGAAATCCTTGGTCACCACAATCTCATTGGAATCAGACGCTGTTGCGTCTTTCTTCCAGTTTGATAGGTCCCCCAACTTGGACCTCTTGTCAGATTCAGCCGTGATGGCCGTATTCACCGTCAACTCCATCTCATCTTCCCCGCGCAACGCCGCTGTGCGGTGCTTCCAGCTGGCCGTGCTCCAGTTCGTCCGCTTGTTGGCCGTCCTGGACTTCTCGGAGGCGTCCATTCCGCCGGGCCCGTCCGAGTTGCTGTAGCCGCCGTCACGGCGCCACAAACGCCGGACAAGGGGTGCGTAGGCGGGCAGGCAGGCGCACAAGATGCCAATGAACGGCTCGCAGCAGGACCAGACGAAGACCTTGGCCATGGCCCACGTGAAGTCGGGTGATTTGACCAGCTGGTCCATCATCACGATGCGGACGGCCGAGGCGACGCAGACACTGGAGAGACCGCAGCGGTTAGCGCCTTGGAACTTTGACCGGGCATGTGACTCGAGGGGTAAAGATGAAGGAGGGAGGTTGAGTGGATAACGTACAAGCCGCCCAGGAGAAGGATCCCGCCAATGAAGATTTTCTTGGTGGTTGGCAAGCGCAGGCTCCAGACTGTGACACGGATGTTAGCGGCGGGCATACCGTATGAGGCAGTCCGGGGACAGTTGAGGCATCCCGGGGGGTCAGCCGACTCGGTTTGTTGCCACCAGACTTACTGGTTGGGGTCGGGACCAGCAAGATGGCCACATCAATCACCAGACCAATCACCCCATTGCAAAAGTAGAACAGCGGAGCGTCGATGCACCTTCCCGTGGCTGTCGGGTCGGTGTACTGCCTCCAGTAGTAACTGATCGGCTGGCATCCGGCGAGCCATGTGATGGTCACCTCGGCCCAGTGGGCGCAAGTGAAGCCAAAGACGATGTACCATATCACACCGGTGCCGAAGATGCGGCGGTAAAACAACAGGATCGAGACCTTGGTTGCCGAGATGCAGGTGATGTAGACGATGACGAAGGCGTAAGTCGTCTGGTACAGCTTGGTGAATTCGTCCGTCGTCACCACCCAGAGGTGTTTCCCCCCGCCCCAGGGGACGCTGACGAGACAGCACACGGCCGTTCCGATGCCCATAACCTTGCTGGCGTGTCAGCGTTTTCCGTGCCGCCCAGACTTGTCACGGGAGAGATGATCTGTTCCCCTCACCAGCGCAAACACGATCACGTAGTCGTCGGCAGCCAACCCCGGCCCCGTCTTCATTAGTCTCGTGCACAGGCGGAGGACCACGGCGGCAAGTCCGATGACCATGATGCTGACGACTGAACCGACGATAGCCCCGTTTTGGTTCTCGGCGAGGTTTAGCCCCGGAGGAGCGTCACCCCATACCCCTGAATTCGACATGGTGACGCTGAACGATGCGAAAGTACTGGCCACGTCGGTTGATGCGGAATGAAGAAGGGGCAACGTGACAAGGCAAAGAACGGCTTAAGGAATCGGTAACGAGTCTGGTGACCCTACGAGAAAGACCGAGAAGGGGGCCGAGTCTGAAGTAGTGGGCGAGCTTGCGCGAGAGTGGACGCGCAGGCTGCCGAATGGCGTGCCTCGCTTCCATGGCCATTGATGTGAAGAAGGGTTTGAAGCGTCTTGGATTCGTCAGGAGAGACCGCCTGTCTCTTCATCAGCCGCAGCCGCAGTCTCTGTCATGCTCTGCCGCTTCCTGAACGAGACACTTGTGGCTTGTGCCGACATGCAGAGAACACTAGTAGTGCTGTGATCCGGTGTGACTGTGAATTGACAGACCCGGCTTTGAGCCTCGTACTGGACGGCACGCCATGCAGACGGTCGAGGGATCCTTGCTTCTGGCTCCCCCGTTTCGCCTCTCACGATCCGTCGAGGAACAAAAGCCCTGGTCCCCGGTGCCGATCCTTGTTTACTTGTTCGGCAGGAATCGAAGCGAGGGCTGTCGAGCAGCGGGAGTGGAGTTTTCTCGGGGGATTGACAATGCTTATCCACGGCTGCTTCTTGCTTTTGGCTGCCGGCAGCATCGGCAGGAAACCCCTCCAGGTGTCTTCTGGTGATGAATTATCTTGGCCAATACTCAGAAGCTCGCCTTTCCGTGATCTCTCGCATCAGCCCCCAGCCACGTGGTTTCAGAATCAACTCTCCTTATCCAATAAGGCGTGCCCCTGGCCCTTGCAGATGCTTTTCCTCAGCTTCCGTGCCTGCACCCTGGCAGGGATGGCCATTGGACCGATCGCCTCCCGTCCCATGCAAGCCTCAGTCCGCATCGGTGCCAAGATGGTGTGGTCACCTTGAGGACTGCAGACGAATCCCGAGGGCACATGGCTGGAGCGTGGACGGGCCCGGGACGGGATCACCCGTGGCGACTGGTCTCTCAGTCTCACACTCCATCCACTACACAGGGAGGGGCAAACACTGCCGCGTAGCTCACGTGAGTGTTTCTCCATCGGCACGCTATCTCGAGTCTATGTATGTACAGGATGCGTTTTCCCGTCTGGGAAATCATGCTCTGCTTTGATAAGAGTCCACCGCGGTGCACTGCGACACCCCCTGAATCCTCCCAAGTCGTTTCGCCCCCATTGAAGCTTATTTGATGTGCTCTAGGCCAGATCAAGCGGCCGATGGAACGCTGCACGCGTCGATTGGCCTGGAATGGGACCGCAGGGCCCAATAGGTGGTAGACTTTCAACCGCTGTCACATGGTTGGACCGTGCCGATGCAGAAAATCCAGGGGAAAGTCGACCTCTCCCACCAACTGAGGCCCCAGTGCCGGAGCAGACGCCAATCGCTCCCGGCTAACCTCTGAGCGGAAACCCGCCGGCAGGGAAATGGGAGGATCGAGTACCAGAACTACAGCTTCCTCGGTAGCGTATCCTTTATCCGGGGTTCTAACACGACGCTGAGTCGCCGACATCGCCGGCCGAGCAGCAGCTCTGCGGCCAGTTGAATCCCGTGTTGCTGGTCACGAGAATGTGCGCAGGAACGCACTATAACACACTATACTTCAGAATCGTGACACTTTCTAAGCCACCCACTCCGTATTGGCCAGCACGGCCCGAGGTTGACTGTTACTGCAGATGGCGACGGCGAATCTGGGCCCGTAACACAAGATAAATCGATGCCTAGTACCCAGATACGGGATCGACATCACCAGCTTCGAGGTGAAGTTTACCCGCGCACAGAGCAAGGCTGGTAAGCGGGCGTAGGGGAGCGATATCATTGGGAAACACCGCACCATACGCAGCCCTGTAGAGGTGATATTCTCTGTTCCACGAAACAGTTTAAGCGCTAAGCGCGATTGTGTTCGGTGATGGGCCTTGGTCACGAAGGAGTGGTTCGTACATGGCGTGTTGGTGACTCGTTCAGCAAGGGACATGGCCGTGGTGCCGAAGGACGGATTCTCCAGGGCTCAAGTCCAACGTTTCCATTTGTGTATGGCAACAAGGCATCCCAGTCGCTACTTTTGCATATAAGTTGAGGCACACCTCGACGTAGAGGGTCGAAGAAGCGCTGAATCCAAGTTACCAAGACAACTTGCATTCTCGATATCTCTCCGTCCAGCTCCAACGCTCTTACATCGAGACCATGTTTATCAACATTGGATATATCGTTCTCCCCGTTCTGTGCAGCGT
Source organism: Parachaetomium inaequale (assembly GCA_033296685.1). NCBI lineage: Eukaryota > Fungi > Ascomycota > Sordariomycetes > Sordariales > Chaetomiaceae > Parachaetomium > Parachaetomium inaequale. The sequence continues at coordinate 127,701 of MU854376.1, read as the reverse complement.
CCTTGCTGTTCTCAGCGCAATGTCCTCTTGGCTGAAAACCCTCAAACACTCAGCACTCATCCTATCCAAGTTCTCCCTCGGCAAAATGGCCACCTGCAAAACGTCCCGAGAGAGAATCAAGGAGGTCGCGGACCTGACCGAGTACCACGAGACAGCGGCCTGCTTGGCTGATCTTGTCCGCCAAGACGGCGCTGGCTCATGGCCACCACGAGCAAACCACACGCACTCGACGTGGCCAGCAGCTCTGCGGCCCTACAAGGAGATCTACCATGAGATGGCACCCCTGCTCGCGGCAGTCAACATCTCTCTCGACGACGACGTCAACCGTCAAAGGGTCACCCACTTCCGATCCCGCTTCCAACAGCTGCTCAGCGAACGAGTCAACCTCGGCGAGGTGACCCAGCTGCTCGAGGCCGCCGACGCAGGCCGCTGGGACGTGTTCCCCCGTGACGTCTACAACGCCTTCTACAGCTGCATCGCCTGGTGCCGGCACGCATATCGGTAAGCATCAACACAACTCCAGCCCACAATCCCCACTTTCCCATATCCCAACATGAAGACCACGACTAACAACCCGCCTCCTCCCAACCAGCTGGGGCACCATCCCCGCCGTCAAAGTCGCCCAGCTCGAGAAAACCGTCTCCCTCCCCCCGGAGTTAACCACCCCCTGGACCTCCCTCCAATCGCACTTCGGCCTGTCCTCGGACGCCGGCAACATGATGGCGAACCTGGTCCTCAACTTCGCGGCCCCACCCTCCGGCGAGTACGTGTACCGCATCAACACGGGCCTCCCCGAGGAGGTCACGGCCTCGGAGGAGTCGTTCGCGCGCGTCGCGCACGACATGGAAGCGCTAGCGCTGCCCGTGTACTGCGACGTCGTGGGCGCCATCGTGTCCTTCGCGCGCGGCGACCTCCCCGCCTGCCTGGCGCGCGTCCGGGCCGTTGCCGCGCAGCTTCGCCCGGTGCTGGGGAGCTACTACGAAAAGGTGCATGATGGCAAGATTGCGAGGTCTGTGTGGCTGAGTCGGGTGCAGGGGTTTTATGCGTGGGGAGCTGGGAGGGAGGATCCGGTTAGTGGGAAGTGGGAGGTCTTTGATGGGTTGAGCGGGAATCAGGTGTTGTTGTTTCAGGTGCTGGATGCGTTTCTGGGCATGGAGCCGTACTTGACGAGGGAGGTGTTGGAGAGGAATGTGCCGAGGCTGCAGAGGGAGTTTTGCGCGGCCGTGGGACGGCATGCTTTTCGAAAGCTGCTTGGGGACGAGGGGGTGGAGGGGCGGATTCGGGAGGAGATGGCCGAGATTGTGAAGCGGTTGAGGGTATGTCTACATGATGCAGAGAGGGAGAGAGACATGAAGGCTAACAAAGTCCAGCTCTTCCGATCGGCTCACCGCACCCGCGCCAAGTTCTACTTGACGGTCCCGGCCCCTGAGAGACTCCCCATGACAGCTGGGAAGTCACTGCTCAAGGCGGATATGGAGCAGAGCATGCAGTTCCTGGACCAGTTCATGCTGAGCAGACTGCAGCAAACGGTCTAGGCGGCAACCTCAACGTTTCTCCCTTTTGTTTCTTGTATCTAGCTCACGATCCGGGGTTCGAAAGCGGCAACAGGAGGTGGCATTCGAGGTATGGTGCAGGATGGCAGTGTGCAGCAGCCCATTACTTGTCAAGGCACATTTTCTCACTGGATAGGATCTCTTGTCGAACCGCGGAGTGACGATATCCGAAACGCAGAACTCGCAAGGTTCAGAATACCGTAGATGAGTTGGAACTGCGATATGAAGGGTTCTTGTATCAGAAGTGTGTAGAACGGCGGCGGCAAGTTGGCCTTCTTTCGCCAGCAACAAAGTTCCAGCCTTTTCGCCGCATCAGGGTCTTGATCAGTTTTTTTTGGAGCACCTCAGGGCACTCCTTTTGTGATGATGTTGGCCCAGATAACCTAGCCCCTGATTTTGACCGAGCAACAGTCCGTCTTCCTTCAAGCCTTCGACTCGGCCATGTCTCTGGCCGGCATCATTCTCTTGTTGGAGCCCTCTTCCTTTACAAAATCCCATGCCCATCGCTCTGCTAGCTCCTTCTCCAAGCTGCCATCTATCATTCTGGCAATAAAGTCCCCAATGGTGGGCAGAAACTTGAACGAGTGAAAGGAGCCACCGGTGGCGAGGTAAAGATTCTCGGCGTGTGGGTGCGGAGAGATGATAAAATTTTGGTTGGGTGTGATTGCATCCCTGTCATGATGAGGTTCATTAGTGGTCTTTGGTCTATTTTGCCCACTAATTACTCAACCTACCAGCAGATGTAGCAGTGTTTGGGCTGCGCGTGATCCGATCTACCCCCCAAGATCCCATGACGCACCCTCGCCAGCTCAGATTCCATCCCCAGAGCCAACGAAGCCTGGTCCTCTGACGGGTCTGTGGGTGGACTGGAGAGAATAAATCCAGGCAGAACCTCGGTCGTGTTGGTAAAGCTGACGTCGCAGGTGATCTTGAGCTCGCCCATGTCATTAGGGGGGATTACTGCTCCTGGTCTCCGATTTCAGTGGCCGTGATCCAATTTTGCTGCGAGCGCATCAAGTCCATACATACCTTTGGCCGAGCCACCGGCATGTAGGAACACCGGTGCTCCATGAAACCTTGCTGCTTCCTCTGGCTTCAGCTTCGCGATGCCGGTTACAAGGCCTGCAGCCGTCAAGCGGTTGCCGGCATGGAGCTCCCTGAATGCCGGGTCGCTGCAGACCAGGAGCTGCGCCGTCTCCGCCCCTGTGGCGAGGAGGGTGTGCTCCGCAAGCTGACTCTGGCCATCCGCATATCTAACCCCGGTGCACACTCGGTTCTCGTCAAATATCAAGGCGGACACGTTGGCCTGCACTAGACGCACGCCTGCTGCAGCCGCAGCATTAACCACGGCCGCCAAAGCCCGGTTCGCCTCCACCCACCCGCTGCTCTCGTTGGCCAAACCCGGCCTCGTCGACCCAGATCAGCCCGGTCTCGTGGTAGAACCTGTTGTACAGCGGGTCGGCCCGCCACCGATTCTTGGCTTCGAGCGCCAGTCGGGCATAGAGAATATCGGTGTAGTCAGCACGGACAACCTTTGCACAGTCCCACGACGCGCTCTGCCGTGGGGGGAGGCTTTTGTCGACGAGGATGATGGATTCAGATGGACGCGATCGTGCCAGAGCCAGAGCAGCTGAGGCGCCAAAGACGCCGGCGCCAACGACAAGGTATGATGTCCGGGTTGGGATATTACAGGACGACATCTCGATCATCTGGTTCGTTTGTTCAGCAAGCGCTTGAGTGTGGCAATGATGCATGTATGACCTGTACCTGACCGGGGACAAATACATACAAGATATCAAGATGATGTTGCTCAAGTCCCCGCGGCAGCTCGCATCGCGTCCCAGTGCCGGCTTTGACGTCGGTGAGGGCTCTGCTGTGCAACGCCAAAGTGCAACCTTTCCGCTCACAAAAATGAGGGGAACACCTCCCGAAGTTCACCCTCCTTGAGCCCGCCCCTTTTCCTCCCACCTCCTCCACCTTAAGGACATACCTAAACTTTGTCAAACGGCCTGCTGTAACCGAGGGCACACTGGTCAAGAATTTCTCTTTTTTCTTGACCTAACCCCGGTTCCTTTAGCACCACTGATGGAACGGACTACAATCACCAACGGAAACACACAAGATCGTGAACAGGAACAGCTATCCCAGTAGGCCGGCCAGCTATGAACCCCTCATACGTATATACCCACCTTGCCCCCGTTCCCCTCCGTATCCTCCCACCCTCACAGGACATCCGCCGCCGACTTCGTTCCTCCCTCTGGAACCCCCCCCTCTCTCATGCGACTCCCCCACCGCGGGCCGCCACTTCCTTTGCGCCGCAGCTTCCGTCGCCGCCGCCAGGAGCACTACACCGACAAGGGGTTGACGTTCTCACCAGCCTGACAAAGGACAGCCGCGGCGCGGGTGCTCTTCCTGGGAGGAGAGGTTGACAAGCACAGCGGCGGCGGCGGCGGCTGCGGCGCGAAGGAAGTGGTGGCCACAGGCGGAACCAACGGCGATGCACTCTGGAGACCTTTGAGTGGTAGCCTTGTGAAACACGTACCCAACGGCATCGCGATATGAGCGCTTGAGCTCCCGTACGGTTGGCTTGGCTCCCCTAGCCGTGGCACCGATGATGTCTGGTTGGTCCGCGGCGGGGGAGAGGAATGAGAGATGAAGGGGGTCCAGACTCCAGAGGGAGGGAGGATCGAGGATGCACTGGGTAGCGGGCAGGAATGCCAGCGGATGCGGATGCAGAACCGCGAAGGGTTCTCCATCGTCGTCACGCACGACGGGATCGAGGTGCGTCTTACTGGAGAGCGGCGTCTGCGTGGGTGTTCTTGATTATCTAGAACATACCAACTGGCCGAACCTTGTTTTATCCCCCCCGCGGCGCAATTCCCTACCCCTCCGCCCCCTGATTAACCCCCCCACAAGCTCTCGCTTCTGCCCTTGCCTCTGTTCTCGTCCCCTTACTCGTGTCATCCTGATGTCTCTTTTGCTCGCTCGTTTCCGAGGGATAAAAGGCCACCAGCAGACAAAGACCAGTTTAAATACAATACCTTGAAACAGAGCGGCACCCTTTGACGAGAAACTCAACTACCAACTAGGGCACATCATCCACAACAAGTACGCGGAGTACAAGGCCGCAGCCAGAGCGCGGCCATTTTTCAGTCGCGCTCCAAGTCGGCGACGACGGAAGTGGAAGCACAAGCTTCCACGCCGGCGAGAATCCAGCGAGGACGGCAGCAACGGGGTAGACAGAGAGGGAAGGGGACTGACTTACCTACATCGAACAGAGCCTAGCGCAGTACAATACCTGTCGGAGCATCAGGTCAAAATCGTACTGCCTGCCAAGTTTGACCACAGCCAGCCGGCAGAGGCTCACTTTGGAGAAGTGGATGGAAGAGATCCCGCCGGTTCGGCCAGGAGCTACAGCGACGAGGTCACTCGCCACGCTCTGGCGGCCAACGTTGCGGCAACAAATCACCATCAGCCGCGACCATGCGACAATACCAGTATCATATCAGATCACCAGTGGTCTTTGCCCTGGATTGAAAACAAGACATGAGGGGATAGAGAGGCCACAATCCTAGCACCTCTCCCCGCGGAATCATCCGCTTCATCCCGTCGGCGTGGAAATCCCGGATGGTGGCAAGGCCGCCCGGTGCCGATTAACGACAGTTGTCCAAAGCGGAAATGCCTCTGTCGAGCGAGTGATCTCGGATGGAGAGGGCGGCTCCTGAGGGAAATAAGATCGAGTGTGTGCGGACAAAAGACTGTAGCGGCTTGGGGTGGGCAGTCTCGCCGCTCCAGTAATGGAAGCGATACATATAACCGGAGGTTAGGGAATCGACCTGGACTTGACATCAGAGTCGTCAACCATCCCACGACATCACAACAACCAATTGGTTCCCCAACAGATCATCACTTCGGCTACAACCAGCCACCTGGCTTAAATCCTCGATTGGGCTGTTGCTCTTGGATAGGGGGCTCTCAGTTGTGAGGACTCTAAAACCAGCCACGGAAGAAGGAAGGCCGAATCGAATGTTTCTTGATGGCTATTATACAGCGCAAAAGACCCGTCTTGGGTTCCGTAATCAACTGTAACAAGCTGGGCAGACAGGCGGCCCCCAATATCAGCAACTGCCAAAGTTTGAGAACGCTCGAAAGACCACCTGCATATCATAACATGACTGAAAAGGGGAAAACGGCGACCAAAGTGAGCCTCCAGTTAGGCTCGATGGTTGAAAGTGACGCAAATAACCGACAATAGTAACCACTGTTCTGGCCCTAGCAGCACAGTGGTATTAAACATGTCCGTTGGTGTGATGATGCCCCAAGCGCGACCAGCGTCGTGATTCAGCTCCCTAGGAATCCGACCGCTGAAGCTCAGGCAACAGCTGAGCTGCCAGCTGGGCGGCGACGAAGCTGCGAGTCCGATTAGTATATCACCACGTCAAAGAAGCTACACCGGTACCTACTCTGTGTCGCCATCGTCGGCTAAGTGGGCCTCTTCTTGGTCAGACTTGGGCAGGACAAAGTGAGAGTCTGTCAGCGAGTCGGGCTGGCTCGGCGCTTCTGGTAGGTCGGAACCGCTGAGTTCAGTGTGGGGTTGTGAGTGGATGGATGGGTCGTTGTCAATCGAGTCTGTCGTTGGTGTCTGCTCATGCTGCCCTTCAGGTTGGGTTGGGGCCATGTCTGCTTCTGGTTGGAGGTGGGGGTGGGCGTGTGATTGTGGCGATGGCTGGTGGTTTGGTTGTGGCCCAGAGAGAAGTTGTGGCTCGATAAGAGCGTCATCCTGGCCGTCAACCGCAGGAGAGGTAATCTCGGAACCGCCATTTAGACCGTCGGCATTTGAAGGCGGACCGACACCATCTGCTGGCGGCGGCGGAAGCTGCTCCTTGGCCTTGCGTTTCCGATTCGGCTTCGGGCCTGTGTAGAGCGAGCAGGTCGAGGTGTTGTCAAACCACTTGCAGTTGGAACAGCTGTTGTGGTAATTGCCCGGCAGGACGCGGCAGCTCAGGAACGGGCCCAGGGCATTCTTGGTGCGCTTCTCGGCGCACTGGACACACGACACTGCGGCGTCCTGGCCGCGCGAGTGGATCAGCAACCCGTTGACGTAGCTTGGCCTCTGCGACGCAATGTGCTTGGCCGTGATCCATCCCTGCACGAAGAGGATAGTCTCGCGACTGGGCAGGCGGAAGATGGTTCGCTGGGTCTCGTGGACAAGGGACTGCTCGGTCAAGGCGTCCCGAATGTTGATCGAGACGACTGGCACGGCGCGATCGTTTTTGGCTGCGTTCCACACCTGCACCAGTGCATTCTGCTCGTAGTCGGCATCGCGAACTGTCGCATTTGGACGACCTGGAGGACGACCGCGGCGCTTCTTGGGGAAGGCAGCGGGCACGGGGGAGGCGGTGGTGGGCGAGGGGGGGGGCACCGAAGTGGTAGGGCCGGGGTGTTGGTGCTCTTCGGGATTGGGTTCCCCATGCTGTTGAACATGTCCTAGAATCACTCCATCACCCTGCTGCCCGGAGTGCTGGTCGTGGTGATGCTCGAGGGCGTGTTGTTCCGCTGTCAAGTGGCTGCCTTGTCCGGGCGCGACGTCGCCAGCGGAAGGCGCCTCGGTCATTGTCACATCGGCCACCACCTGAATTGCCGCAGCCATGTCGAATCACTGATACAGCGCTCTTATTGACGACGGAAAGCTGGATGATAGTCCGCTACAAGAAAGCGAGCAGCGGGCTCGGTGATGGGCGCTTATTTTGTAGTCGTGTCAAGATCGAAGTTGGATTGGAGGATTCGAGACGAGTGGAGAGCATGCACAGTCCAGTCTTGGCAGAAAAGAGCCACACCCGGCCTCGCGCAGCCTACGTAATGCGGTATTAGCCGATAACCTGCGACTGCAGTGGCACTGCACCACCTCTGTCGGCCAACCGAAACTCCAGGCAGGTTGCCATCTCACTCGCTGCATCCCCCGTTTCCGTTCGACTTCATTCTTTCTCGAAAAACACATCCCAGCGCACGCTGCGCTCCTAGTTTCAATCGCTGTCTGCAATTCCGAGCCCCGCGCAACCGATGCCATGTCGAACCCCAACGCGCTCCTCCTGCTCGCCGACCACATCAAGCTGTCGCTCCTCGAGCAGCAGCGCGCCAAGACGCTGAATCTCCGCCGGGACTCGCAGGACGGCCACATCTCGCGCTCGCTCGACCAGTTCCGCGAAGGGCTCGAATCGCTCGAGAGGGAACAGCTACGCCTCGAAGAAGAAGGCGATGAATCGTGCGTCCCTTCTCTGCCCTCTCAAGACCCGTTCAATCCCTAACACTCCCCCAGCAAGGCCTCCTCCCTCAACGACACCCTCGCCTCCCTGCGCAAACAATACACCGACCTCACCTCCCAATTCACCGGCCACGCCTCGACCGCCACCGCCTCCACGCTAACCCACCCCAACGACCCCTCGCTCGCAGCCGACTTTGCCCACGCCCAATCCTCCCACGCGGAATCACCACCAGACACAACAACAGCCCCGCAACCAAAAAAAGCCGTCCGCTTCTCCTCCCCCACCACAGACCTCGAATCCCAAACCACCACCCGCTCCAACAACCAAAACAACCCCCTCTTCCCCTACCGCGATTCTCCAGATGACGACGACACAGCCGGCTACCAAGACCACATCGCCCGCAACGCCCTCTCCAACACGCAGATCCACGCCTACCACCGGCAGATCCTCGACGACCAAGACGCGCAGCTCGACGCCCTGGGCGCGTCCATCTCGCGCCAGCGCGAGCTCTCGCTGCAGATCGGCGACGAGCTCGACGACCACGTGCTGATGCTCGACGAGAGCGAGAGGGCGGTGGACAGGCAGGCGAATGCCCTGTCCCGCGCCCGCAGGCAGGTGGGGAGGATTGCGCGCGGTGCCGCGGAGAGTGGGGAGGGGCGGCAGTTGACTGCGATTGTGGTGCTGATTGTGGTGTTGGTTTTGTTGATTGTTATTTTGAAGTAGGGGGCGTCTTGTGCTGATGGGAGGGTCCCGGGGATGGGTTGTGGTTGCGGTTTGGTTTGGGCTTGCCGTAAGGGATTTCACCGGGATCAGGTGTCCCGGTTCCTACAGGCCTCCCCGGCTCTTTGTACTTGGGACTTGCTGGGCTGTTTGGGCTGGCTGTTTGATGATCATGTCTGGGTTTACACATTGTACGGCGTCCACGGCGCTTCGGGTTGGGTATTTTGGTAGATGACTGCCGACTACCCGGCAGTCTTTTGTTTTTCCCTTGGTATACGACGAACACACACACTCATGTGGAATATCCCTTTCCATTCATTCATTCACTTCACTGAATCGCAACTCCGTGGCTGTCGACTGCGACTCTACCACGACCAAGCATACCCACCCCAAACCCCTCAACGCCCCGCCCCCCACTCTGATGGACCAACCATCCGACACGCACCATCACCAATCCACACACAGCCCGATTAGCTCAGCTGGTTAGAGCGTCGTACTAATACCGGTTCCACCCGTATATGGTATGCGAAGGTCAACAGTTCAATCCTGTTATTGGGCATCGCCGTTACTTTTGTCCTCTCCTCTGTCAAGGACAAATGCCATCTTTTTTTCTTGCTTTGGCGGGCTGGTTTGGATCCCCCTGACTCAGGGGTTCGGAAGAGTGGCGGGAAGGGCTCGGGGAGTGCTCCGTCATCGAGATAACATGGGAGGTGTCAACAGCAATCAGATGCAGCCCAGGACAACTCCATATTTAAGGGGCGGGAGAGCATAGCATACGGTTCAATTAATGTAACTGCATCGCACCTGCACCCCTCCCGATCATCACAGCAACCCCCCTTCAGCCTAGGCCAAGCAACGCTGTGTAGCGCGGACAGTTGCCCGGCTGCATCCCAAGACCTACGCCAGACTCCGTGCCAGTGTGAGCCTTTCCCAGCAAAACCATCAATTTCACACTCCGAGCAATGTTCCCCTGTGTGTCTTTCCCGCAACTCACCGAATAACCATCCCCTCCCGATCAATCCCCTCGAGAAACTCCAGGATCGGACTGCCGCCGAGCACGCCCGCCACGCCAGCGGTCCCCTTCCTGTCTGCCGCCCAGACCTCGTGGAACTTGACGCTCTTATCGCTGGACGCAACCATAATGCAGCCCTCCTTCGCGGTGCGACTGCGGTTCCGCGCCGCCCTCCGACTATCACTTCTCCCCCTGCCGCCACCCCCGGACGGGCGCACGTCCTCGGGCCCGCAGGGGTACGGGATGGCGTAGAGCGCGCGGTGCTCGCCGGCCCAGGGGATGGCGGCCACCTGGCGGCACTCGGGCCACGAGAAGACGGCGATGCGGACTGGGTGGTCCGGCTGGGCGTAGCCGAACGTGGCGGCGATTTCGCGGCGGGTCGTGGACCAGATCAGGCTGGTCACCTGGGCCGACACCGAGATGGACGCCAGCGCGGCGCCGGACCCGGTGTGGAAGAAATGGATGCACTTGTCGTTGGAGCCCCCGCCCGTGGCCACCAGGCTGTCTTGCCAGGGGCAAAATGCAATGGCCTTGACCGCGGCCCCGTGGACCCATCGGTGCTTTTCGTCGCCAGGCCCGAGGTGTATGGCAGGCCAGTAGGGGGCTGAGTGCGAGACTTGAATCTCGGTTTCGGCCTCTGACGCCTCGCTCAACCCACGAAACCGGGCCGCTGTCAATGGTCCAGCTTGGTCCTCTTCATTGCCGCTGCGGCTTGCGGGGTGGGCTTCGAGAACCTTGGCGGTTTCAAACAGATAGCAAACGTTGTCGTTCCCGCCTGTACCAAAGGCATCGCCGTTCCTCGACCATGCCAGTCCGCATATCTGCTGCGAATGGACCGCGATGCGTGCCAGCAGCGTCATATCCCCTGGCCAGTTATGGCGCTCCACTTCCCATCGCTCTGGCCACTCAACGGCGTAGTAGTACACCAGGCCGGCCTCATCTCCGACCAAAAGCTCCTCATTCTTCACAGGAACGCCAGGGTGGATGTGATTCCGGGAGGGCCTGAGAGTGCAGACCGGCTTCCAGCTTAGACAAGCAACAGCCGACGGTTGAACGACATCGAATCGCGGCCTCGGAGCAGAGCGAGAGGCTCCGGCATCTGGGTCGTCGTATAATGACAGCAAACCCAGTGTCTTGTCGGACCTCCCGAAGGCCAAAATGGATTTGCACCCTTCAGCGGATGAAAATGACAAGCTGGTGAGATAGCAATCGGGATCGGATCCAGCGTTCAGGAGCTGCACTCCCTGTGTCTCGGACCAACCGTAGAGGAGGTTGCCCAGTCCAACTGCCAGCGTACGCGATGTGGGAGAATATGCCAGAATCGAGCAGTAGAAATCATCTCGCAGGTTCGGAGCGTCGAGGACTCTGCCGAATATCAGTATGACGGTCGTACCAGCCGCGGCTCGCAGAGACTTACTTGAATGGAGCAGCGGGCAATGTTCGATTTCCGAGTGGCTTTTGAGGCTTGGGAATAGGCCCATCGTTGATCCATTCCGTGCCGTTCCATTGCGTGGGAACATAGCCCGGCTTGGTGCAATTGCCGCCGTGGTGGGGGGGTAGGTTGAGATTAAGCACGCGCTGCGCCGGGTCTAGGCCGAGTGCCGCTGCGAGGCGGGCTTTGTGCTTCTCTACCTCTTCATCGCTTCTCGGTTTCGCGGTCGGGAACGTGGTCCGGAAAAGGCGAGCGTTGGTTCCACTCCTGACCAGCTGGCCTCGACCGTTGTTAACTGCGGTTCCTCCGAGGCCGACGGTCCAGGCAGTGGTGGCGTCGACCTGCCTGTCGTTCCCATCAATACTATTTTGGTCAAGGGGACCAAGCACATTGCCCACTAAGCCAAGTCAGCATTAAAGGTGGTACTGAGGGCGCTGCATGCAATGCTGAACTGACCTTCGTTCCGGCTGGCAGCGGTTTCGGCGCGGGATCGCGAGCGGGACTCGGGTCCCAGGGGCGTCACAACCCTTCGGCGGTAGACAAACGGGTCTTCGGTGGGGCCGCTGTGTCGGACCAGCCTCTCGGATGTCGTAAGCTCGTGCGGTGCTTTGCCGGTCCTGAACCGTTCGGAAGAATCTGTTCCCTGGTATCTTGCAGGGATGAAGCGGTCTAGATGACGCAGCGACGCCTTGTTAAACCCCCGTTGCTGAAGCCTGGCGCTTGGAGATGAGTAGAACGAGGGCGGCAAAGCTGGACGAGAGCGCGGCGTCCGCTGCGGCAGAGTGGCCGACCTCTTGCGGAGATGGTGTGTGGCCTGGGATGTTGAGGGCGAGGCGAGCAACACAGATTCCACATCTGTGAGGGAGTTCTCTTGGTCACTGGTGAAGAGCAGGTCGTCCGAGTCGGACTGGTTGCCATCGCAATGGTTCCGGAAGTCTACCGAAGGCGGTCTATTCTCCTTGGCAGAATGCTTCGATGTCCATGGCGTGGGCGAAGCAGAGGCGTAGCCCGAATCCAGCGGACTGGGCGGGTCTGGCGAGCTGAATGCATGACGGGCACGACGGGACTGGGGTCGGAAGGGAACGCTCGGTAGCATGATCTGCGGATGGTCAACCAGCCGAAATGCTCTGCGTGCCGGTTTACGCCGAGTTGATGCCGCGGTCTGGGTGAAGAAACGAAGTGGATGAAGTAAGGGGGAGCAGAAGCGACACAACAAAACGAGACAAACGAATGCGGAGCCGGATTGCAACCTCCTGGGATGAAGAGCAGATCAGCGAGGACTCTTGGAGTCCACCATGACCGAAGAAGCGCAAGAACTGTACTCGGTGTCGTAGCGTATCTGAGGCCTAGTTGGAGTGCCCGGAGAATAACTCGACTCTCCGTGGCGGTTAATGCAATGGCGTATCAATAATGTCGAATACCGTAGGGAAGCTGGAGGTGAAGGTGGTGGTCAACGGAACATCAAAAGAAATCTGGAATGGAAGCGGAAGGAAAGAACTTGAAGGCATGACCGGAGAGATGGCCATCCTGTTCAACCAGGGCAGGTTCGACCTCAGGGGTCCGGAGGCAGATGCCTGAGAACAGTGAGAAGCCCCATGACCCCATCGGACAACACCCGGGACCGAAATTGTCATTATCGGGAGGGACGAAGGCGATCAGAACTCGACGTCAGGGGCCGTAAGTTCTCCCGGATCCTCACATGTCCAGGTTGTTGTTGAGGACAGAGGCAAGGAAGGAGATGGGAGTTGACTCGAGGTTGGATAACCCAAGGTCAGGGTTAGGGTCTCGATCATCCCACCTTCCAGCTGCTGTCGAACGAGCTGTCGGTGCTCCAACTCCCCCACTAACAACCACCCGCCGGCGACCTCGCGACTAGCATCCCCAACCGCATCCCCCCGAAAGAGAATGGCCGACGTAAGCAAGCCCATCCCACACTCGCCCCCCTCGCCGCCCAGCCGGGATGTTGACTGATAGCAAGGACGCATCCAGCAAGGCGGCTCGCAACACGGCATAGCCCGCACGTCGCGCGTGCGCACCGACGACCAGCGCCAGCGCGACCTCGACCGCATCGCCAAGTACCGCGACCTCGAGGACCAGGTGCGCGCCCTCGCCGCCGCCGGCGACTACACCGCCCCGGCCCTGTTCCAGCTCACGTCGCGGCTGCTGCGCCTCAACCCGGAGTACTACACGGTATGGAACGCCCGCAGGCGCTGCCTAATCTCTGGCTCATTCTCAAGACCCTCGGCTGGGTCCTCATGCTCGACGGCGTGCTCGAGTTCTTCAGCTTCCGCCACTACAGCACCCTCTTCCACCAGCTGCTCGTCATCGTCCTCGGCCGCGACCCCGCCCGCCCGCGCCTCCCCGACAGCTGGGAGGACTGGTACAACAGCTGATGACCCGGCCGCGGCGCCACCGGACACCCCCGGAAACGATGAATCCGCCGCAGCCGAAACCCAAGACCTCGCCGTCATCAAATCCGAACTCGCCTTCACCATCCCTCTCCTCCTCGAGTCCCCCAAATGCTACTGGATCTGGAGCTACCGCCTCTGGACGCTGCAGCAAGCCATCGCGCGGCTGCGGCCGGCCCTCGCGCGCAAGATATGGGAGGAGGAACTGGGCCTGGCGTCCAAGATGCTGGGCAAGGACCGGCGCAACTTCCACGCGTGGGGCTACCGCCGGCACGTCGTGACGCAGCTGGAGAGCGCGGCGCTGCAGGGGAGCAGCATGGTCGAGGCCGAGTTCGCCTACACCCAGAACATGATCGAGACGGACCTGTCCAACTTTTCGGCGTGGCACAGTAGGAGTAGGCTGATCCCGCGGCTGTTGGAGGAAAGGGGGGCGGGTGAGGAGGCGAGGAGGGCGTTTTTGGATAAGGGTATCTTTTCCCCTATCCCATGGCATCCATACTCGAGGAATAAGGCGGCTGACACACATTGACAGAATTGACCCAAATCCGTGAAGCCCTCAACGTCGGCCCCGAGGACCAGTCGCTGTGGTACTACCACCAATTCCTGGTGCTCAACCTCGTCGCGCCGGAAAAGCACCCCGCCATGACGCCGGGCTTCACGCGCGACGACCGCGTGGCGTACCTGACGCGGGAGATTGACGAGATCAAGGAGCTGCTGGAGGACTATGCCGACGTCAAGCTCATTTATGAGGGGCTGTTTGAGTACACTGTCTACCTGTGCCGGCTTCAAGAGAGGCAGCCTGATGCGGGTGAGCGCGCGGATCTGGCGGCGTGGCTGGCGAAGCTGAGGCAGTTGGACCCGATGCGGAACGGGAGGTGGGCGGATCTGGAGAGGGAGGTTAGTTTGGAGGGGGGCAATGAGTGACGTGTGACCGTCATGTATAACGCCGGGAAGCAAATGAAAGCGAAGCTGTCTCCATGGTTATGGATCAATATTTGTTGATTGCGCGGTATACACCGCTATCACCCGCCATCCCTCCTGTGTCTTAAAGTTCTCCCAAGCCTCATCAACCGGTACAAACACCTCACCCGCCTCCTCAACTCCCGCCGTACAACCCGGCGTCCGCCCAGCTTGCTCAACCGCAGCAGCTCATAATCCACCTTTCTGTATCTCACCTCCCACCGCAACCAGTCATCCAACCCCGGCAGGCCGATCCCCAGCGTCGGCAGCGCCAGCAAGTGCAGCTCCTCCCGGCTCTTGATGTCCCTCTCCCACTCCCACCGGCGCAGGCGCAGGCCACTCGGCCTCTCCGGCCTGGTCTGGTCCACCGCCTGCGGCTCGTTGATCGCCTCCTCACGATGGTTCGTTTCTACACCACCATCAGCAGCAGACTGAGCAGCAGCAGCCCCCTGCCTGTGCTCCGTAGGCCACCACTCCCCCCTCTTCACCAACCCCGCAACATCAACAGTAGCATAAATCCCCGGCAGCGAAAACCTCGTCTTGCCGGGCGCATACCGCCTCAACACAGCCGCCAACTCCTTCCTTTCCGCCTCCCCTCCTAACGCCTCGCGAAACGGCTTGAGGTGCTCGGGCTCGAACGGCGCGACGCGCAGCTTGCACGGCAGGCGGTGCAGCACGCGGATCCAATAGCGCCCGTCGAAGGCGCGCGCGCCCGACCACCCGGCCGTCTTCCACGCGCTCGGGGGCTTGCTGGCGCGCCGGCTGAAGGGGAGCTCGTGGAAGGCGGTCGTGGGGCGGGGCACGTTGGACACGTGCGGGGCGCGGGTGAGGAGCCAGCGCGGGGGGGAGGTTGTGGGGTTGACGGGGAGGGGGATGAAGTGGACGGAGCAGATTACGTAGGGTTTTGGGTCGGGGGGTGGTTGGGTTGGGCTGGAGAGGGAGGGGAAGAGCATTGATACGAGGTGGGCGAGTTGGGCGGGCTGGCTGAGCTCGCGCTCTGGGGTTACCATGGAGAGCAGGCGGCGGAGGACGAGGGCGGCGATGTGGCGGTAGTGGGTGATGCGGCGCTGGCGGGCGGCTGGGGAGGCCGAGGAGCGCCGGGGCACGGTCGGGAGGGAGAAGCGCGGGAGGGTGACGACGACGGTGCCGGCGTTGAGCCCGAACTCGTGGATCAGCACGCTGTTGTTGAGGAGCCGCTCCGCCTCGGCCTCGGCTGAGGCGACTCGTGCCCGGCACCGCTCGGCAAGCCGGAGGATGGAGGGCTTCTGCAGTGCCGCGGGCAATTTGTGGTTCTTGTGCATGTAGCGGACCGCGTTCCTCATAGTCAGGGTCCGGTCCGTGTTGGTGTGGTCCTCAAACCACGGGACGTTGTTCTCGAGGCAGGTAGCGATGAGCCTGTCCTTGCCGAAGCGGAGCAGCGGCCGGTAGACCATGATGCCACCATCTTCAACCTCCAGCGGGATTGGGCGAGGGGCGCGCTTGCTCCCTTTGGCGATGCCGTCGTACTCATCCAAGTACGCAGTGGCGACGTCTGCCTTCAAGCCCGCTTCGATCTCCCTGGCGATGACGGCAGGATCAACCTCGTCCCGGAGGCCCTTCTTCAACAGCTTCCGCTCCCGGTCGCCGGGGACGATGTTGTAGAAGGGGTTGTCAAGGCGCTGGTCGTCGATGAAGCCACTCTGGTACACGCCGTGCAGGTCGTAGCACTCGGGTATGTCGGTGGCGGGGCGCATCCCCTGCAGGCCGCGGTACCCGTGGCCCGAAAGCAGCCTCATCAGGACCGTCTCGTACTGGTCGTCCTCGTGGTGGGCGGTAAGCACGGTGGCCATGCGGCCGGTCTTGCAGAACACGCCGATCTGGCGGTAGCGGAGGTAGCGGGCCCAGGTCTCGACGTTGGGCAGGTCGCTGGGGTTGGCGCCTTCCGGGAGCACCGTATCCCAGCGGATTCTCTGGATGTGCGCCCTGACGCCGAGGCTCTTCAAGGCGGCAACGACATTGTCGGCCTCGGCGGCACTGCCCTCGCGCAAGCCGTGGTTGACGATGATTCCAACGGGCCGGCTGACGGGGTGGTCGGCAACCTTGAACCAGTCATCTGTGCGCCGGATCTTGGAGCAGAGGTAGGCCAGGGCCATCGAGTCGACGCCGCCGCTGACGGCGAGGGCTGTACATCGTCAGCGTCAAATTTTCATGTCAGGTATGAGAGCGAGGCTAAAGAGAATACCAATCGGGCGGTGAGACCGCGACCGCGCCTGGGGGAAGCGCGGGGCGCATGTGGCCTGCAGGGCGTCGAGGAACTCATGGGGGGTGATTGCCCGCGCGCTGCGGTGCAGAACGGGCGGTAGCGTGGTCATTCCATCACAGGAGGCAGATGCGAATCTCGATGAGATGTGGGGGGAAAGGAGAGAGAAGTTGAGTTGTGGATGGAGCATATACTGAGGGAGTGGCCCAAGCGCCCCGGGGCCTGGCCATGACCTCACAGGGTCCAGGTCCATTGCCTGCCGGAACCGGAGCTCAGCTCGGCCTAAAAAATCGACAAACATCGCGACACTTTCACCACCCAACACCATGCGCAACCACCCACCCAACCCGACACCGCCATGACCCCATGACCGCCCGTCTCAACTAAACAATCCGAACTCTCCCCATCGTCATTGGCCGACCACCGTCCCGCGAACCTACCCATCCCATCCCCGACCTCCCCTCCTCCCACCCTCATCAAGAGAAGAGAAGAGTCACACTCACCCGCGCCAAATAAAAATAAAAATAATACCAAAACCAACAATGGCCACCGCCGCCCCCTCCCCACCCCCCTTCCAAACCGCCCTGCTAGCCGGCGCCCTAGCCGGCACAACCGTCGACCTCTCCCTCTTCCCGCTCGACACCCTCAAAACCCGCCTGCAGTCCTCCGCCGGTTTCTTCGCCTCAGGCGGCTTCCGCGGCATCTACCGCGGGATCGGCTCGGCGCTCGTCGGCTCGGCCCCCGGCGCAGCCTTCTTCTTCTGCACCTACGAAGCCTCCAAGACCTTCCTCGCGTCCTCGCCAACCTTCCAACACCTCACCAACGGACACAACAGGGGGGGGCAGGCAGTGGAGCACATGCTCGCCGCCTCCCTGGGGGAAATCGCCGCGTGCGCGGTGCGCGTCCCGACAGAAGTCGTCAAGCAGCGCGCGCAGGCGGGCCAGCACGGCGGGTCGTCGCTGCGGTCGCTGCTGCACATCCTGCGGCAGCAGCACACGGTGGGACTGGTGGGGGTGTGGCGGGAGCTGTACCGCGGGTGGGGCATCACCGTGATGCGGGAGGTGCCGTTCACGATCTTACAGTTCCCGCTGTGGGAGGCGCTCAAGGCGTGGGGGCGGGAGAGGCGGGCGCGGACCGGGAGGGGGTTGTTTGGGGATGTTGGGACACACCCCGTGCATGCTACTACTACTACTACTACTACCGGGCAGGGCCGGGAAGGGGCGGCGGTGGGGATCGTTGGGGAGGTCAGCGCAGCCGAGTCGGCGGTATATGGGAGTATATCGGGCGGTGTGGCGGCGGCCGTGACGACGCCGCTGGATGTGCTCAAGACGAGGGTCATGTTGAGTGCGCAGCGCGAGAGCATGGCGAGTATAGTGCGGACGATTGTGAAGGAGAATGGGATTCGGCCGTTCTTTGCGGGCATCGGGCCGCGGGTCATGTGGATCAGCGCAGGCGGCGCGATATTCCTGGGGAGCTACCAGTGGGCGGTGAATGCGCTCGAGAAGAGCAGGCTGGTAATATGAGGGCAGCCTTACGTCGGATCACCGGCGAACACTCAGGCGCTGGCTCCCGGTTTCAACACCAAACCCACCGGACGCTTGTAAGCTAACACATGTACAATAACAAGACTAATACCCACCAATAGACACAACGCCGGCGGCGTGCTAACACCACGCTGATCGACGCCGACCCAACAAGCAGACCATCCTCCACGATTCACATCGTCTCACACTATGCAGCCGGTGCCGTCGCTTCGGACTCGTCCGTCTCCTCCACCTCCGCAGGCGGCGGCGGCGGCGGCATGGGTATCTCCTTCCTGCCGTTGGCCTTGTAATGCAGCACAATGTCATTGCCGCCCCTCCAAACGTGCGTCCGCAGGGTCGCAAGCGTCATTTTAAGCGGCAGCAGCTGTACTCACCATCAGTATCCGACCCCAACACCGAGGACAACAACAAACTCACCTGCTCATTGCAGTACAACTCCAAATACTCCTCGGGCTTGAGCGCGTCGGGCTCGGGCTCCTCGCCCTCGGGCACGGGGTCGATGCGCTCGGCGACGTAGGCCAGGATCTTCTTGACGCGCAGCATGCGGTTCGCGTTGAGCCGGTTGTTGCCGTCGGCCGACACGATGGGCGGCAGCGCCTCCTTCCACGGGTGCAGCACGAACGAGATCTTAACCGGGTCCTTGGGCGGCAGCGTGTTGAGCAGGAGCACGTCGCCCAGCCACTGCGGCGCGCGCGCCTCGATGACGTCGGCGTCGGCGCCGCCCACCGACGCCACCGTGCCGCGGTACATCTCGGCCGACCCGCCCGACGTCTCCTCCTGGATGATGACCTTTGTGCCGGCGGGCAGCTTCAGCACGGGCGTGTCGTTGGCCAGGGACGGGGTGATCTTGGTCTCGACGATCTGGTCAGGGTTGTCGCCCAGCTGCTTCTCGTACTCGTTGCGGATCTTCTGCACCACGCCCAGGAAGCTGTCGTCGAATTCCTTCTCGTGGTTCGAGGACGACTCCGACTCTTCTGCCTTCTCGTCCACGACTGCGGGCTTCTCGCCTGTCGCCGTCGACAGGGACCGTCCCAGCTTCTTAGTGCCAAAAGACATGCCCATGCGAAACTTCTTACCAAACGTAGTGGCGGGGGACTTTCCGTTCTCTTTGTCCTTGTCTTTATCTTTGGCGTCCTTGTCCTTGCCGTTCTCGCCCGGTGTCTTGGCCGGCTTCTCTTCCGTGGGGGGAACTTCGGTAGCGGGCGTCTGGGCAGCTTTCGCGGCTCCATCGGGGCTCTGTATCGCGTCCGAGAAGTAGTCGTCCCTATCCTGCGACGGCCGGCTGACTTGGGATGCCCGCTTGTCGACAAGTGGGCTGAGGGGCGTTGTGAATGCGTCGACAACCGGCGGCGCCGGCGAGCCGGGCGTGGCCAAGCCTATCCCCAGTCCCGGGGTCATGGGAGGGTACTGCGAACCGCTGGCTCGGGGCGTGGCGGAGGACAGGTCTGCCGGACCCCACCCCGGGGTAGAGGGTATGGATATCGCTAGTGGCGGCGCTGTCCTGCCCGCTGCTACCCTCTTTGCCACGCCTTCGTTCAGCTTCTGCCTGAATGCCTCGTCACGCCGAATCTCCTCGTCGATAAGATTGGTGAAGAGGTATCGAAGCACCCATTTTCCAAGGTTGACTGCACATGTCAGCATCTCTGCGTGTTTAAACCGTAGTGGAACGTACTCCTTTGGTCTTCCCGGAATTCCACAGGCTCCTCGAGAACTAGCTCGTCGGCGTACATTTCGGCATCAAAGCAGTTGTAGGGCTCCAGCACGACCGTCAGGTTTCCCGAGCTGATGTCGACCGAACACCAGGGAGCAACGGCCTCGCGGGTGTTGACTTCTGGCTCGACGTCTTCAAGGTGCCGCTTTCCGAAGCTCTTGACAGGGCGGCACTGGGAAACTGTTAGTACCAAAAAATGAGAATACGATAAGGCCGGATCTCACCTGTATCAGATCCCACATCAAGACATCGCCCGCCGTATCCAGGGTCAGGACCCGCCTCCTGTCGTTCAGGAGCTTGTGCTTGACCAGCCCGAACTGCCCCTCAATGGTCTCCTCCGGCAGATGGTGGATCGGCTCGACATTGCTGGCAACATGCTCAGTGAGCTCTGAGCCCTTCCGCGTGAGACCTGAAAAGGGGTCCTCGCCATCCCGGCCGATAACCAGTGGGAAGGACGCCGTGTTCGATATCCGAAGAATGGACTTTGCAGAGATGGTCGGTTTCGCGGATTCGTCGGCTGCAGATACCGGAGCCACCGTCTCCCTGCTCCGTACCGTTGTCATAGACGCCCGATGCTGCTTGTAAGCCTCGGGAAGCCGCATGCTGCCGCCCGTATCGACGTCCTTCCACCGGTTGATTGACGCCGTGGCAGTGGCCGTCCAGATGCTGTCGTCCCAGGCCACCATCTTGCTGACGCCGTCATTCTCCTTTGCAATGGCCAGGGACAAGCCGTTATCCATGTCACCCTTAGTCCCACGGACGTCCGTCTTGACCACCAGCCCCGACCGGTCACTGCTGTAGAAGACGTTGAGCCCCGGGTCGTCTGAGAACAAGGCCCACACGCTGTGGTCGTGCATGGTGAGAGTATGCATGCAACGGCCCGCTGTGACACTCCAGACCTTGACAGTCTGGTCCGAGCTCGCAGACAGGACCATGTCCCCGGACTCACTAATCAGGATGGCGCGGATCAGGTCGGTGTGGCCGACGAACTTGGTGATGCGCTGGCCTGACTTGGGGTCCCATAACCGCACGATGCTCTCGGGGCCGCCGTTGGCCAGGATGTCGTGGGTGACGCCCAGCGCGTACACACTCCCCTTCTGCGGAACCTCTTCGCCGCGGACATCGATCTCGAGGGTTTTGCCGGCTCCTGACAGGTCCCAGAGGTATATCTTCCGGTCGAGGCCTCCCGAGGCTACCCAGTTGGTTGACTGGCTCGGTGTGGCGACACACTTGACGTAGTCGGCGTGCTGGCCGATGGTGACTGGCTCTTTGATGTCGCTGGCCAGGGGGCGCCAGGCCTTGACCAAAAGGTCTGAGGAGGCCGACACCAGTGTGATGTGCTGCTGGGCGAGGGTGATGTCATTGATCCAGTGGGTGTGGGCTTGGGTTTGGGCGCGGAATCGCGTGATGGACTTTGGCCTGCCGTTAGTTCGGGAGGAGTCAACCACGGCGGAGTGGCCGCCAGGGGTAGCTGCGTTGTGATTCAGATCCCAGGCGCAGATGACACCGTCACGGCCGCCAGAGTAGCTGTAAAGATCAGCAAGGGCCGAAGGCCGTGATTGTATCAGGGTAGCTCACAGGATAGCATTGTCGCGATCGACGGCCAAGCCATTGACGCCCAGGCGGTGGCCGCCCGGTGAGGAGCCGGGAGCTTCGAGAACTGAGATAGAACAGCAGGTCAACAACCCGTTCCCGCATCCGCGATCCAAACTCATGTGCTAGCGGGTACGTATTGTTGGAACCTCAGGTCTAGAACAAGGAGATCTCTTTCCCAACGCGCGTCTATTGACGCGCAGGCCGCGTGCGGGGTTTCCGGGACGGCCAAGACAAACGCAACGAAAAGAAAAGAACCAACCGTAGCTTACGCTCTGGCGCGCCTTCTTGGCCATGCTGGAAATGAGCGATGGGGTGAGACAAGCATGCAGGGGCGCTGAACGGTGAAGATGGGTATATATGCGACCCTGTCCCCGAGGGTTGCGATCCGCCGAGAGTTCCGTGGCTTCGGCGCACTAATATTACTGGGTATCAAAGGCAGACTCCGTGATGGAAATTCACATTGATAAACGTCTGGTAAAGAAAAGGAAGAGGGGCGATTGAAGCAAGGCGGTAACGTTTTGTGCAAGCCCGGAAAAGCAGAAGCTAACAGCAAGCACGAAGCACGGCGCAACACCACAAGCCGTTGGGGAACAGGCGCCAAGGATCCCCAGAAATGCAACGGTGTATGTCTTGGCATGGAAATCTCCACATGCTTTCTGGGCCAAGCGGGGCAAGCTCCTCGTGGCTTTCGCGGGGTTGCCTGGCCGGAATTCCGGAAGCCCCACCAACGCGGGCGCTCCACAAAAGCCCAACGTCAATCATTCAATGAAAAGGTAGTGAGCACTCCGCTGACCACACACAACACAGAAGCACAAAAGTGGAATGTGACCTTCTTTTCATGTTGCCCAAGCATGTATTATACAATACCACAAAATATATCCCAGCAAAGCGCCCTAGCTCCAAACCCGATCAATGTTCCGCCGCAGGTCCCAGGGTTATTCAGCAATCCGTACGAAGCCAACCAAACAACCCAGCCTCGGAAAAGTAAAAGAAAAGGAAGACCGAGCATGGATGCTGCAAGCTCGTCGCGACCGATGGCGATGCGGCGTCCTTATGAATCCGCCAAGATGAGGATGTGTGGCTGAGTTCGGGGAAACGCGAGCAGCCGGCTGTGATGGCCCAACCCGAACCATGAAGCATCGCCTGTGGTACATCCGCTTCCCACCTCACGTCTAGGTCCGAAGGACGATCTGGGCGTAGCCCAAGTCCTCCTGCATAAACCTCTGCACGGCTTGCGCACGCAAGGGGTGGGGGTTCCGACGGCGGCTGGCAACGGTGATAGCCCGCTCGAAGTCAACGAGCATGATCTTGCCCGTCTCCTCGCACCACAAGATGTTGGGCCCCCGCACGTCCATATGGATCACGCCGAGGCGGTGCATGTTCTGCACCAAGGGGAGAAGCTGGCGGTCAAGCGCCGCCTGGTCGAGCCCCAGCGCTTCCTTCCTGTCGAGAATCGACTCGCCGCCCCACGAGAGGAAGAGCATGTGGACGAGCCGGACGCCGATGTCATAGCGGTACGGCCATTTCAAGTCAACCGCACCGAGGAAAACAGGGATCCCGCTGCCTTGGAGCGTGCGGAGCCGGCCGTACATCTTCGCTTCCCTCCTCAGGTACTCGACAGCCTCGGGAGTTGTGCCTTTGGCGACAAAGGTGTATCCATACTCGAGCAAGGTAACCCGGAACAAAACCCCTCGGGCGCCCTGCTTCCACAGCGGCTTGATCCCGTCGTCGAGGGACTGGTCTAGCTGCTCCTCCAGTCGGCGCTGCCAGGTTTTGTGGTCCACTGGATGGTGGCGCGAGTCGCTACTTCCATGGCGACGATGGAACGCGGCATTGGGACACCGGGAGTCCAAGGGGAAGCCGCAAACCAACCCGAGGAGGCATTGCTGAGTGCAATACGGACTGCTCTGGGAACGGGCGGGGGGTCCGTGGCTGGACCTGGCTGGCGCTGTTCCGGATTTCTGGCCGCGCCCGTGACCGTGGCTGCGCACTGGGGTTTGAGTCCCGATCGTCGGTCCGTTCGTTGACCCGTCTGTTGTGACATCGTCATCGTCCCCGTCCGGTGTTCGCTTCCTCCCACAGTTGTCAGCCCCGGGTCGGCATGTTTTCGGAAGCGCGGCTCGACCGTTTTTGAGAAAGACATATGGCGACCGATCAACATTGGTGTAGGTTTTCGGGGACGGCGTATAGACAGATGGTGTTACCGACTTTCCTTCCCGCTCTTCGGCAATGGTTTGTATCATCAAGTCGTAGTCCACAGCCCACGTTTTGAGGTCTCTGGTGGCATTGTTCCGGATAGTCTGGGACTTTTGACCTGTTCTCAGAGCAAGGAGCGCGAAGGCAAGCACTTGGCTGACAGCCGTACAGTGCCGGCCGTTGGCCCCGTGCGCAGCCACCTCAGCCCTCGGTTCGGCCAAGTGGAAGAAGAGGTTGCCTGGGTTACTCCAGTCGATCTTCAAGAAGACAAATGCCTCGCCGGTTGAAAGATAGCTGTACTCAAGCCCGTTCTCAATCATGTAGTGATATGTTTGAGTAACGGCAGCGGCCACGAGCCTTTCCGAGTCGTACTGGAAATGCTCAGGGTTCGAGGTGATCGGTACGACGACTTCGGTGCGGATATCCATCTCCCGCAGCCCAAGCCGGAGGTGTGCGACCGTGAGCTTGTGAGGGGCCTTATACTCGACGACGAAGGCGATGGCGCGCCCTTCCAAGTTGTCTGGGTCCTTCAGATCTGGCCAATACACAGCAACCTGGTCAGGTCGAGCCCTGGCGCAGGATGGGCCGATTTTCGGAGCCATCGCCTCGTTGTTTTTCTCATCATCGTCCTCGTTGTCTTTCTCATCATCGTCCTCGTTGTCTTTCTCATCATCGTCCTTGTTGCCTTTCTTATCCTCGCCCTCGTTGTCTTTCTCATCATCGTCCTGGCTGTCCTCAACGTCCTCGCTGCCTTGGCCGTCCTCGGCAATCTCGCCGTCCCGGCGGCCATCCGCGCCGTCAGCGAGTTCGCTGATTGCCGTGATCTGATTCTCAAAGACGACTCGGCTACTGATACCAAGCTCGGCCTTGATAGAAGGCCTTGCGGCAACCTCCTCGATGATGACCGAGACTGGGTGCTGCACGGCGATGTACTGCACCAAGAGAACGTCGGCTTCGTTGGCAACTCGCCGGCGAACCACCTTTGCAACAGCCGGGACTTCCTTTGCTGCTGGAAAAGTGCGTTCGTCACCAAAAGCTGCGTATATCTCCCCGAGCACAGTCTTTTGTAGATCCAAGAAGTCGGACCAGGGCAGCAGTTTCGTGGGACACCACTTATGGGCAGGGTCGGTGAGTCCGCCTTTGGACGTCAGAGCCTTATTAGTTTCGGCGGAGAATTTATCGTAAAGATGCTCCTGGCAAGCATTCCTATTACCAACAATGTCAGCTACATCAGTCCTGTCATCGAGGGAACCAAACGGCGCGGATTATTACTTACAGGTACTCCTCAAGTGTCGATTTGCGGGTCTCAAGCTCAAGACACCGCTCTGCCTCTTGTCTCCGTGTCCGTTCCTCCCCGGCGACACGCTCTGCATCTTGTCTTTGTGTCCGTTCCTCCCCGGCGACACGCTCTGCATCTTGTCTCTGTGTCCGTTCCTTCTCGGCGACGCGTTTGGCTTCCTTGGCTTCTTCTCGTGCTTTCTGTCGCTGCACCTTCTCTTGCTCAATGTGTCGCTCCGCGCGCTCAGCACGTTCTTCCGCCTCCTGCCTGTCTCGCTTTGCCTGCCGGAGCTGGCGCCTCAGCTCCTCAGCTTCCTCAAATCGGCCATCCATGGTAGTCGCATGCGGAAATAAATTTGGTAAGATGTCCTCGAAGCCATGACGGTCAGGCCGCGGCGTTAAGTTGGTGACAGCCATGCCGAAGTGCTCGAGCAATGCGCGGGTTGAACAGTCGCGGTGTGGTGTGAACAGTGCAGTTGTTCAAAAGTGAAAGACGGTGAAAGACACGCATGACAAGCATGAAAGAAGAAACGGAACAGGACAACGGAACAGGACAACGGAACAGGACAACGGAACTAAAAACAAAGTGGAAAAAGAATAGTAACTAGAAAACGTTGACTCTACAATCTTCCCCCTTTTTTGTTTCTGCGCCAGGGCCAGCCAGTCGTGACCCCAGGCGCCGCGACAAAAGGCAGTCAGTTTCATGTACATACAATCTCCTTAAAGAGACACCGAACCTTAACTGTACGCCTTGCATTATAAACACAGTATACACATCCTAAACCAACAAACACTTCACAACCCTCCCCATCCAGAAGGCGGGTATAACATCCCACCATCCTAAATCCTCATCCCCCCAAACCCCTCCTCCACCCCACCGTCCCGTGCCCCCTTCCCAACCTCACCCTCATCCCCATAACAAGACGAAGACCGATTAAACCCCTCCACATCAAACCCCCGATCAATAAAGATGGTATTCCGCACCTTGGTAGCAGCAGCAACCGCCGCGGCAGCCTGCTCCGCAGACATCAAATCGTGATCCAGCAGTGGAAACATGCGGGCGTGCGCCTGGGGCTGGTCGTCGTCCCCCTCTTCCAGTTGTGGTCCAGCCTGCTGGAATGAGTAACCGGGTTCGCAGATACCGAGACCTACGCCGCCTGTGACATTTCGCAGGTTCAGTCAGCTGCCTATTCACGACTACCACCACCGGACAGGTGTGATATGGAGGAGGTGTGGGGGGAATAAAAAAGGACAGGATGTACCCAGCGCCGTCTCGGCCTCGTACGGGCTCATCACGGGGTAGTATGTGAACTGCCCTGTCTTGAAGGCAGTAGAGTCTCTGGTGGCCGGAGCAGGGGCAGCAATGGTGACCGGGAGAGGAGCGACAACATCGACGGTCGGAGGAGCAGGGCGCGGCCGGGAACCGATGGGCGGGCCGGTGTATCCCGCGTGGTGGGCGCCCGCGGAGTTGACGATCTGCCGGCCGCGGGTGCGGTTGGGGGTTTCCCAGTTGTGAACTGTGGTGGTGCAAGGTGTTGTTAGTAGGTTGTTTGAGTTTGGGCGGGCGGGCTCAGGTGGGTGACTTACAGAACGGGGGAGGAGCGAGGTAGCCATATGGGCTGTTCGGGTCGAGATCCTGCGGTTGGACTTGGAGGTGGGCGTTAGTTAGTCACTTCACGGACCGGGAGCGGACAAGGGAGTGCTTACCCGGATGAATGAACTCGTTGGACCAAACCGGAGAGGAAGACCGGCTCAGGTCCGACGGTGTGACCGAGTTCGACGAGATGTAGCGCGGCGGCGCGGGCGACACGGGCAGAGACCGGACGGGCGGAAACACAGAGTAGGTGGGCGCCAAATAGGGCGCCGGGCTCGACGGGGCACGGGCGGCATGCCATCTTGCGGGCGCTGGCTGCGCAAGCTGGTGAGCGACCTCTTGCTGCCACTCTTGCTCGAGCCAGGAAGCCACAAACGGGGTTGGTGATGGCGTCGGCGCGGGCGACAACGCAGGCAGGGTCGGGAGCGGGATCTGGGAGTGATCGAATTGGCCTTCGTTCATCGGGCCCAGGCTGCCCGGCTGTCGGTCGCTGCCCGGGGCGCTCGCGCAACGAGAACGAGACTTGCGGACTCTCGGCAGGGGCAGGGAGTCGCCACTCAGGACATCTGGGACTTGCGGGAGTCGCCGGTGCTCGGCGGGGATGGGCGGAACGGGCGGAGGACGAGTTGGCACCGGCGGCACGCTGTTGGCACTGCCCCGGGACGATGTCGACCCGCCCCGGGTTCTTGACATGGGGAAGTCGGTGCCGCCTGGTGTGTAAGGTACGTCAGCTTCCGAACATGGCAGCGCTTGAAGATTGCTTGGTACTCACGGCCAACATCGCCCAGGGCTTGCTCAATCTCTTGGATTACTTGCGCCGTGAGGATCTGTGACTCCCGGACTGGTTGTTTGTTAGTTTGACCTCTCAGCAAAGAGCAGGATGAAGGCAACACTCTTACTCCTTGTTGGAGCAGCCATGCCGTCCACTGGCTTGCTTGATTCGATCTTGAAAAGTGGCGCCATATGGTCTTGAACAGAAATTAAGGTTGTGCTAGACAAATATCGGGTATCGGCAACAAACTTGGAGAGGATGAAGGCTTGCAAGATGGGGTGGGAGTGATCGGAACGAAAGACTGGGAGCGCGAGGTTTCAACCGCGCTAAATGGGGGAAAATAAAATCGCTGAACTGCCCTTGGCTGTGAATACGCGTCTCTGTGAGTTTCGCGTCCGATAGCGTTTATCTGGGTTGCCATAGGGGGCAGTAGCGTCTTCGTGGGCGCGTCGAGTTCGGACGGAGATGGAAGAATTCCATACTAGCACGGTGCTCCCACGGTGCTCTTGAGGACTAGAGAGTGTCAGATCCATCTCTTGCGTCAGGCTCTCCCAAGTGACCGTCAGGGTCCCAAAATGTGCTGTCTATTGCTGCCCTGGACACGTTCCTCGGGTCAAAATGATCCTGTACCTTCTCACAGGTAAGGGAAGAGACAGCTGTTTGTGTGATGACTTTCCTGAGTCGCTAGATTGTGTTCCCCAAACCTTGTTGAGCAAAGAAACTCATTCTTGGAGTCTGTTTTCTGGTGTTGGAAACTGATGTTTGGACTCTAACGTTACTTCTCCCCCACAGCACCTGTGAGGAGGCAAACCGCCGCCACCCAGTAGCCATGGCGAACAGTCACCATCATGTTTTCGCGGGTGTCTGAGTCTTATTTGCCCAAGAATGGACTGGCAATGTCACACAGCCTGCAGTAATTTCTTTGCCATCTCCACAAATATGCCAGTTTGGCCTTTTGGGTGTCAACGGTTTCGTTTGGCTCACGCGCTTGTTCACCATGTGTTCATCACACGACTTGTTATTTCACGATTGTCTATTTTACTACTTGAATAAGCCCCTCTGCCACCTTTCTTCTCCACGATACCTATCTCATCAGTATATTGGGACAGCTTCACCTGTTTCTCGTGTTCACTAGCCTTGTTTACTTACCGCTGAACAGGGAAGACAGCTAAAATTTATCACGAGAATGGCTTAGCAAAGGAATTACTTGCTTTTTGATTAATGGAGGTACTCAGAACATGCCTCAGATTATATTTGAGCGGTGCTGGCCTGAGCTTGCTGTTGTAGCTGAGAACCTGAACCCAGAGGGCTTTACCGACCTATCATCCCATCTTCACCTCCTTCTTGTTTCCCAGGCACTGTGCCCGACCATGAATAGCTATACCGGCATACTATTAAATATTTTTGCACCGTCTTAGAGCCCCACCTAATGGATTTCGCATGGCACTGTTCTCTCTTCCTCGCAACCAAACTCAACCGCGTCCTACTTCCTGCTCACCGATGCTGCACTCTTGGTACGTTACACTTGGAACCGACTTCTTGAATATACCATTTGACATTTAAGTTTCCTGTCAGCAACAAACCGATCTACCAATTTACCACCTCATCCTGCTGCCGCTCACCTCTCCATTCGACCCCAAGTCACTCACCCGGTCGGCCGCCCAGGCAAGTTCCTGATTGTGAACTTGTCTGACACCAGTAAGCATAATCGCTTCCGTCCTTCTTTCCTTTATTTCGAGTAGCTCTAACCAAACCCTAGATTCCCTTTCTTCGAAGGACGAGGACGAAGCTTTCAACATGGTTCTCCGCAAGTCTTTCTTGTTGACAGAACTCAAGGTCAAGGGCTTGGCCGGCGACTCTATATCCGTCATGGAGGCTCGTGGCCTTAACGGTTTTGCTAGAGCCTTCACTTCTCCATCTACTATCTACTCAACCTCTGAGAGTAACGGGACACCGCCAGGCCGGATGCAAGACCGACTCAGAATCAGCTTCGAAGCCGCTGGTTACCATCAGGATGTGTTGGATCTTTCTCTGCCAAGCTCAAAGTCCGGGCACGCCTGGAGCGCAATAGAGCCACGGCCTGCATCAACAAGGTCGACATCACTGCCGAAGATGATGGAGGAATCTGCAGAATGCAGCGGAGCGGAAGCGGATGGGCAATGAAGACCGTGTTATCCACGTATGGTTACAATGAAGGGCCACCGCTCGGCCGAAAGACTTTAGCGCCTGACCTGCCCTAGCCAGTCATTCGTTTCTCCGCGTTGAATGCCGGTAGCGAACTTAAGCATCCGAAACCGATCAGCAGAACACCACCAACCAAGACCACGCCCAAATGGAGTCCCGGCGGCAAGAAACTGACACAGTCCGGAACCGTTCCCTGCTACGGGGGCCCAGCGCTGCCGCCAGGATGGGTTTGCTTCGGATTCGACAGGCTTTCCAGGCGGAACAACATGGTCGTACACCGGGTTGGCCCCGCCCGGTACCATGCCCGCGGGCTGCGTCGATTTGTGGCTTGTCTACACGGGGCATCTGGTTGGGCGGGTGTACTTCATGATTAACCTAGGGGTTGGTTGGCGGAACAAGCCTCAGTTTAGAGCTTGGAAGACCTGTCCGGCGGTTTCTGGGATCAAGGGATCTCTCTGGACTTGCCGATAACCCTTCCGGCAACCAAAGGACGGCTCTGCCAACACCAGGCATAACCCCTGTGTGTGCTGTGTGAGGAGGTATCTTTATATATTTTGTGTTCATCTCAAGTTCCCCTTCCCTTTGTTGGCCACCCCCTTAAGTCAAACAGGATTCATTACTAGAACCACCTGCGCTTCTTCCAGTTCACAAAGGGGACGGTTGCCAACACGATCCATGCGTTTCTGGGGGGCGAAAACCTCATCTGGAATAACTCTTCTGGTCTTGAGTAGCTCGTGGACAGGAGGATGGAGATTATCAGGCCAGACGGGACCGAGCGACGACTCCCCGGCGACCGAGCACGCAGCATTGACCTCCATGCTCCTGCACCTCGTCCCAGGCTTGCAGCAGGCTCACTTCTGTCTGCCACTGGACAACGCATTCAACACCCTACTTGACGAACTAGCCTGGTCTCATCCGCCCTTGATGTCGCTAAAGGCACTGGCCTTTAGCGGTGTCCTTGAGAAGGAGTTCCAACCGACCGGAGCCGCGTCGCCCATCATGCGCCTGGCACCCAACCTTGGCGCTTTGTACTCTGATGACTGCAAATACACCAAGCTTCTCAGAGACATTATACTAGGCCCCAATCCGGAAACCAAGCCCCCTCCGCTGCAGATTACCAAGCTGAGCCTCATCAACAACGGCCCCCAAGTCCTTATATATACCCATCCATCTTGAGTTGTACATGTCCCCAGCCGACGCCCCTCACACGCAGTCCTACCTCGAACGGCAGAACTTACGTACTACCCAGCCCATTGAACCACCATCAACCACCATCTCCCATCCAAGAAACCTGTCAGGCCGAGACCCTAGAAACGAGGCAGAACAGCTGAAGTTGGCGGCCCGCTACGGCCGGCTCACACGACTCTTGTGTCTTCACGAATGACGGCAGCGGCTTCGGCTCTCATACGAGCAAGTGGTGGAGGGAATGCGGCGTTTAAACCTCGACGTCGACGAGTTCGCGAAGCCGCAGAGCGCTCAGAATCTCAGCGAAAGAAAACGCCGTTCAAGAAAAAGGACTTCGCCGACCCCCTCAAGCATATCTCGCGTTCGTCTGCTTCCAGCGATTCCTCCAAAAGCTCGGGAGACCACCACAAAGATAGCCCGGGAGAGGTGGACAAATACGAACACGATGAGCGACGGAGAAAGCCCGAGGACATCACAGTGCATTTGGTGCGCTGCCTGGCCATTTACAAGCTGTCACCAACACACAGCAACCGCATGGTCTATTACAGGGCCATGGACGACCGGAACAACCCCGCCAACCTCTTCTCCAGCCACAAAAGGCCGCACCACCAAACCTCATGGAACACCTGAGTGCGGACCCGATCGGCCCTCCAAGCCAACGCAGCCAGGATGCGTGCCTATGCCCTGGTCGCCGCAACCACGATGCTCCCGTTCGCCTTGGGAGTCGTCGCCTAGGTGGCGAGGACTACCAATACAGCCAGCGATGGTACCTATTGCGAACCATCCTGCTCGCTGCGTCCCTTGTCGTCTCGCTCGGATGCTGACCTCTGGGACTTTGGCCTCGATCGCCATCCCCAAACCATCCCCGAAGAGCATGCCAGCGCACAGCATACCTACCAAACCCGGCCGACGCTGCCAGGGCTCGATGAAGCAGGAGAGCCAGCATTCTCAACACCCACCCGCTCAAAACACATGAAATGCACACCCTGTACTTCCTGTTCCAGGAGCGCCGCGGCAAGTCACAGCTAGCCGGCGACGAGGGGCCCAGAGGCCAGGGGGAGCGAGGGTGGCCTGCGGGTCCCCGGTCATCGGGCAACTTGAGGACAACGAACTCAAGCGCTCAGCGAGTGGGTGGTCGCGATCACCAATCGCATACGGCTTGCTCATCCAGCCCAAGTAGGCCGTGCTCAAGGCCTTCGAGACCGACCACAACGACAAATGCCCCCTTTGCAAACCTGGGGTGCCACGCACACAGTCGCTCGACAAGGCCAAATCCAAGGTTCTGGTAGCCAAATTTTCGTCTCGTAACCTGCTCTAGCACAGCGAGTACGAGCTCATGCAGGCACCAGCCGGTCCCTTTTGGGTTGCCCTGTCGCAGGCTACTCGCCACCAATCCCAGTTGGAACCACGACTGCCTCGGAGCGAGACAGAAAGCCGGTCAACTATGAAGACTATGTCGATTCAGCTATCCACATCATTTGGGGAGGGATCGAGCCTTGACAAAGATCGGTAATGTTGGTTTAGCTCAGTCTCCCCGAGGAGATGTCAACTTTGTTAAGAAGATGTAGAAAGTAGGAAATAACATCAAAATCCAAGCCCATTTCCCATGATAACCTTATTGAAAACCAAGTGCTCGCCCATATCCTTGTTGCACGCCATGATCCAACTCCATCATTCCACCACAACCATCATCCCCCTTCCCCATTCCCCTTTCCACCCCTACCGGCCTACCCCTTAACCCCCTTTCCAGCCTGAAGCCACCCACCCCCTTTCACTCCCCCTCCCCTCACACATAAACACTCAGTTCATTTCTTCTCCCCAACCAAAAAATCCACATCCCCACTAGTACTCTTCCCCACCGCCCTCCCGCCCTCCCCCTTCTCCCCCTTCCTCGCCAGCACATTCTTATTTACCCCGGGCCAGTCACTCCCCGCCTTGATGATCTTCACGCCCTCCCCATCCACCTGCAAAGCCCCCGTGAGCGACGACAGGCTGACATCCCCCTCCCAGCTGGCCGGATACCTCAGCTTGATGTCCGCCGACGTGCTCGTGTGTGTGCTGTACAGACACCGCAGCGGATTCACCTTCTCCTTTCCACTGCCCCAATCCCCCCCAGTGCCAAGGGCAAATGGTGATCGTGCTGTCGGCGGCACCCCCAGCCCAACATACCCCCTCCTCCCCCTCCCCATACTCCCGCCCTGCAAAACAACCCCCAACCCATCAGTGGTGGTAGTAGTACCCACCCAAAGCGGCTCCAAAACCCTCACATCCGTCGCCCCGCTCGTACTCGCCGTCGACAGCTCCACCTCCCTCGCACCCCCAGACTCCCCCCCAAGCAGCGCCACATCCAGCACAGGCAGCAACTCCACACTCACAGTCCCCGACGTCGACCGGAACCCCGCCGACGAACTAAACGCCGCGGCGGCCGTGATATCCCCGCTGGTGGTGTGCACATCAACGCGGTACTCCCTCCCAGGCGGGAGATACGCCTCGACCTTTCCCTCGGCGCGGCGGCGGTCTTCAGCAACAGAAAAGGACTGGGCGATGCGGAAGGTTGCCTCAGCGGCGTGGATCGGCTCGCGCAGGTCGACGTTGCCCGAGAGGGATTTGACGTAGAGGATTGCGGGTTTTGGGGGGTTGTCTGAGGCGTCGGCGTCCTGGGGGGAGACGGCCACGCGGATGTTGCCCGAGGTGGACTGCAGGCCGAGGTAGTCGTACAGCGGCCAGATGCCGGTGATCGGGGCGGCGGTGGTGCGGACGTCGATGATGCGCGAGCGGAAGAGGAAGGAGGGGGGTGGGGGGCTGGCGACGTCGATGAGCTTGTCGTCGCGGGCGGTGGAGCCGGTCGAGGCGGAGGTGATGGCGCCGACTGTGCTGGAGAGCTTGGTGCCCTCGTCGCCGACGGAGAGGGACAGGTTGTCGAGGAGCTTGATGTCGAGGTGCACGACGTCGGTGTCGAGGCGGAGGAGGTCGCTGGCCTCGGGTACCCACACGGTGACCTTGATGTTGACGCATGCTCGCGGTCTGTCCTGGCTCCACTCGACGCGGTGAGGGACGATGATGTTAAGTGAACCCCTGTCCGCGTCCCAGGAGAGGTGGACTTGGAGGCGCTCGTCGGTGATGGTGGTCTCGACGGTTACTGCGGACTTTGGCGTGTCAGGACCGGCCCTGCGGAAGATGACGGCGCCCTGGACGTGGACCTCGCCCCAACCGCGGCGGCCGTCATCGTCGGTAGTCCGTTCCACGAGAACCAGCTGCTTGTTGGTGCCAAAGTCGGCGTCGTACATCTGGACATGGCGATGGATCTGGGCGTCCTTGCAGAAGAAGACGGGATCCCAGCTGAAGTCGCCGTCTACCTCGGGGTAGCTCATGTTTGGTTCGCCGGGTTCAGTGTCTGGTCTGTCGACTTGAGGGCTATGGCGTCCAGTCTGTGTTGACGGTTAGTGAAGGTTGAGAGGCTCACCAGGCGATGAGAACATGGAGTATACAGGCATATAATAGACAGAGACAGAGGATGTGTCGACGGAACAGAACAGTCAAGGCCCCGCACAGGTATGATGAGAGACGCGTAAGACTTACACTACCTGTCGTACCGGTGACGAGGCTCGCAAGAAACCCCGCCGTCACAAAAAGAAGGACCAACATGATCAGCACAATCTTGCAGTTCCCCCAGTTGACATGCTGGCGAGCCCTTCTCATGCGGCCCCTCCACGTGAGAGCGAGCTCATCAAGGTCACCCGAGTTCCGATCCCGCATACTCTCGGGCTGGTGGGCCAAGAGCCCCTGAGTCTCTTCTGGACGTCCCATATTGACAGTCGCGTCTCGGCCGTATGGGAACGTGCTGTAACCGCCAGAGTGTTGCGGGTTGGACGGCGACGTGGGGGATGGTGTATAAGCGGGCGGCGCCTCCCTCGGCAGGAAGGAAAAGGGTTCGCCATGGTACGTAGACGACGCTGGCGTCGAATACGTTGTATAGGAGCTGGGGGTCGCAGCCGGAGGAATGCGGCTAGACGATGACGGGGCGTAGTACGTGGCCCCTAACTGCGAGCTAGGGGCGACGCGCTGCTGGGTAGGCGTCATGGTGTAAGTGGAGGAGGCGCCGTTTCGGGACGCTGCCGCCGCATGAGACGGATGGTAGGCTGATGTGTCCCCGTCGTCCGAGTTCGAGACGCGTCGGCCATTGCGCAGTCTCTCCTGTTCTGCCTCTCTGGCCTTGCCCTCGGCGGTGCTCCGTTGCAGAGACGGATCCTCGACCAAAACGTTGGGCACATGTGGGACATTGGACGACGCCGGCACCACCGTTCCGGGTGAAGGGCCGCTCGCCGTGCCAAAGTAGCCGTCAGTAGGCGAGAGGAGATGTGGATCCTCGCCGTCGCCAACATCGTGGTCCGCATGTGCGTCCGCAGAGCCGGTGTTGGAGTCCAACCACGCGTGCTGGGGAGTTACACCCAGTCCCTGGTCTCCGTCCTGAGTTGACGTCTCACCAACACCAATTGGCTCGATATCCGCCTCCTCGTCCAACGCCGAGTAGAGATTGTCCGAGTACGGCATGGCTTCGACCCAGTCCGGCGGCGTAGACACAGGTCTGTCGGGTAGCCAAGCCGACGGCGAGACAATGCACAAAGCTTCTTTCGACGTCCCACTTCACTAACAGCACCCCTGGAGAACAATTGACACAGGACCAGCACTCGGGTCTAGATGGTGGCGTGTGCGGAGGATACTGCTGTACTGAGGATGCGATACAACCGCTTGGTCAGGAAGGTGAGAGAGAGCTGCGTACGTATGGAATGGGAAAAGGCTCAAGATCTACAAAGTTGCGATAAATTCTGACCAGCAACAAGACAAAGCAGTCACGCATCCAATTCAGCAACAAGGGCGCGGTGAGGGGTAGCGTCCCCGTCTTGCGGTCTGCATGCCGCCGCCACCCATGGCCTCGTCAGCGTGCTGGTGGATGTGGAGGGGGGAGGGGGGGGAACCGCATGGAACGGTGCTGTCCCAGAGCCAACTCGGCCAAGAACTGGCAGAAAGGGTTTGCGCAAACCCTTCACACCAAGGAATGTTAAGGAAAGGGCCAGGCTAGAGTCATTGCCGGAATAGGAAGCTGCGAAGCACACGGTGAGACGATAGGGCAGGCGGGGTGCGGGGGAACCCAGCCAGGATGACGCAGCACGTCACGCCGGGCTCGACCAAGCTCCTGCCTCGGGGAGGGCATCTCCACCTCAACCTGGAACTGTATGGAACTGCATCCACTCACGGCTCCCAATTGCCAGTTATCGATGCATGCACTTTGATCCCGCCATCGATCCTGCTTACGAAGCTGCCTACGGACTGCAGTACGAGGCGAGCCAGAAACGCAAGGCATGACGAGGCAGGCCACCACGATCTGCTCGATTGGCGCCAGAAGAATAAGAAGAAAAAAATATGAATTGCCATTTCCGGCCGAGTAGCCGGTTTGTCTTGTCGTCGTCTGTCTATCGCCCCCTCCGTACTATGGTGTGCGATCCAAGGCTCTGCTCGCAGGCTCTCGATGGCCCCTCTAACTTGGTATCTTCCCGCCGCCCAAAACGCCGCGGCCATGCGGCCCTCAAGAAAAAGTCAAAATGCAATGCGCAATGGGCCAAGCACCTCCCAATTACCAAGACGCCGACGAAGATGCTGAATCCCTCTCTTCTCCGCGAGCCAGTCCCAACGCCGCGAGAAGCTGGGCGAAGCTCTGGCCCTTCCTTATATAACCAACCCCTGTTGTCGATTTCTTCACCCCTCTAGTTGAGACTCAAGAGGCCCTTCATGTTCTCGTAGCACACCCAGGTGATGCTCAGGGCCGGGGCGACCTTGAGCAGGTTGGGCGTCAAGCCCTTGTACAGCCCGCGCACGCCTTCGTTGCGGAGCGTCCTGGTTGCCACGTCGACGATGCCCGTGTAGGTGGGCGGGTGCATGGCGGTGCCCTGCGTCTGCAGGCGGGTGCGGAGGACGTTGAGCGGGTAGACGATGGTCGCGCCCAGGGCGCCCGACGACGCGCCCAGGATCGCCGTCGCGATGTTGCCGATCTGCGCGTCCTCTTCGTGGATGTTGTAGTAGCGCGCCATCGCCCGGGTGTACGACTTCTTGAGCACCTCAAAGGTGCCGATGTCGATGGCGCTGTAGGGGAACATGCCGACCAGGCCGGCGCCGAGGCCGCGGTATGCTGCGCGGAAGCCGCCGTCTGCCCACATGTTCTTGGCCGTGCGGAGGAGTAGGGCATTGCCTTGGGGTCCGCCCTGGACCGTCTCGCACTGCAGCCGGAATTTGAGGGTGTCGATGGGGTACACGCAGAACTGCGCCGTCATGCCGCCGATGCCGCCGGCGACGAATTTCGAAACGGTGCTGATCTGGGTCGGGTCGTTGTGGCCTTCATATGCGGCGAGAAAGCGCTTGGATGCCTCGTAAGAGCCGAACTATTCGGCCGTTAGCATGGTGAGCTCTCAAAAACCGACAAGGGCGCCAATTACCCGAATGGCAGACTCTGGCATGATCTTGACGACGTTGAGCCCGTTTCCTGCGTGCGATCAGTATCACTCAGTCGAAATTAGGGCTTCTGTGTTAGCCTACCAGCAAAAAAGGTACGGAGCCCGCCCGCCTTCCACAGGCTCACCATGGCGTCGATGATGGGCCCGCTGGCGTTGCGCAAGGCGGCCAGCGGACGGCCCTGCTTCGCAGCAGCGACGGCGACATTGGTTTTGGTGGTCGTGTTGACGAGGAGGTAGACCTTGAGGCGGTCCAGAGGCGCAGTAGCAGTCCGCGACACACCACCCGAAACGGCACCGGCGAGGAAGTATCCTGGTTCAGGTAGCAGATCTGTCAGTCTGGATGTAACGACCGCCGCATCCTCCTCGACAAGGTCTGAAATGTCCTGGGCGCCAGACTGCTGCGCGCCCTCGTACTGCAGGATGGGTCGCTTGACTGCTGCGTCGGTCAAGACTTGCGGGGTGATGGCGACGGCAGGGCCGTAGCGGACGGTTGCTGCAGAGGCCGCCATCTCTGTCGGTACGCTCGAGATTTGATCCGTGTAGGGGAATTCAGGCCGTTGCGAGTTTGAGACGCTGCTTGCATCCGCGGGGCGCCGCGGGGAGAGAACCAGGTTGGGGTTGGCGAGTCTGAGGAGCGAACCAAAAAGAGCTTGAAGAAGGAAGCCGGCCGTACCTAGACCCTCCAGTGTCTCGTCGCTGACCAGCGAATCACCCTCCGGGTTGACCGTGACAATGGATGAATAAAACGAGAGCGCAGCCTCCAATGGGGACCCCTCGTGATTGCCGGGCATGAACAATAGGAAGTCGCTGCAAAGTTGCGGATTAGCATCTGCAGTGCGCCGGTTTCATGAAACTTCTCGCTCCGCCACCAACTTCAGACTCCCGAGACAATTCTATCCACAAAACACAACAAGAAGAAGAACCAGGGAATACAAAGCACGGAAAGCAGTACAAGGTAAAATCAAACAAAAGAAAAACAGAGAATCCACCTTCAAGTGGGGCCTCGAATTGGGCCTTCAACGCGGCCCAGACGCAACGAAAGGGGGCCAACGAAAGGGGCCAACAACAGCAAAACCGGGCGAGACTTACCGCCACTCATCAAAGGTGATGAACCCGTCGTGGTTCAGGTCCATCTCGTTGAAGAAACCCGACAGTCTCCTCTTTGGCACCGACAGGCCAGCCCGCTGGAAGGCCGTCTGGAGCTCGTGTTTGTTCAGCCGGCCGTCCTTGTCGCGATCGATGGACCGGAACAGCAGGAGCAGCTGCCGCTCGGCGGCTTCGACGAAGACTCGGAATTCTAGGCGCACGTTGTCTCAGCTCCTGGGCTCGGCTCCTCTCGGTTCCTCCCCGTTCCCGTCGTCCCGAACCCACCTTCATACTGGATCTTCCCGTCGCCGCTCGTATCGACGATACCGATGATGGCCTTGAGCATCTGGTCGGCGTTCTTCAGAGCTGTACCGCAAGAATGAGCGCAATGTTCCCAATTCTCGGCGGGGGAACCTTACGGTGGTCGATGCGCCTCAGCCCCTTCTGTAGTCCCTTGAGGTCGAGCTCCCCGTGTCCTGCAGGGTCGAGCTTCTTCCAGAGCTCCTCGACGCGCCGGTCGCGCTGGTTCTGCGGCTCCTCCATTTTCAGCTCGAGCTCTGAAACAACATCAGATACCCCCATTCCCAGCGCCGGCCATTGATGGGGTCTCGGTCACGGCAGCGGCAGCGGCAGCGGCATGCAAGCGCGGGAATCGGCGTCGGCGTCGCGTCGGCGCAGGGCGAGATATGTGCGCAGCCCAACAAACAGCGCGCGCTTATGACGTATGAGGGAAATACCCGGGACTTCGACGAGGAAAACGAAGCTCGAGGATCGAAGGGAAAAGTCGGCTTCGTGGGGTCGAGGCTACGGACGAGACATGCCGGGGCGGATGGAGGTAGATTCGACGTCGAGATTCGTTTCTACTGTCGCATAGCTCCGGAGAGGGGTGAAAATAGTCCCTTCGGCGGCGGTGACCAATTGCGCGGGATGGCGGCGATCGCTGGTTGCTTGCTTTCAGCTTCCTGTTGCTGCCGGGAATTCTTGGAGCGGCAGGGCCCGCAGGGGGCCAGGCAGAAAAAGAAGCGGAGCAGGGCAGCAGACAGGGGTCTCAAAAGGAGCAGACATCGTTACCGAGGAAGCCGTCTCTCTCCCATGCCATCGCCCCTTGAAACGCCCATAATCAAGACCAAAAACATTGGGCTGGAAACCCCGCATGTCGCTATCCTCTCTCGCCTTTTTGTCTCCATGTCTGAGACATGGTTGAGCAACTCGTCATCGGAAAAGCCGCGCGTGCTGTTAGGGGGTACGAGCACAGACTCTCGTTGTTGGCCCACCCAGGCAGCCCCGCAACCGCCTAACCAACCCGAAACCTTCCAGTTGCTGCCGTCAACACCTCCCTGCTCTCCTATTCGCCCGCTCTTTGAGATTCCAACACCAATCACCACGGCCTTGCGGATCCTCCCGCCGTCGAGAAACACCGAGACAACCACCTCTGCGGCCTCCCCTTTGGCCTCCGAGCGAGTCCCCTGATGACCCTCGAATCCGCATAACCCAGCCCACCGGCAGCGGCCCTTGACGGGCGCAAGCGGCCCCGATGGCGGCCAACTACTGGGAATCGACGCAGCGGAAGCACTGGCAGTTCACCAAGGACGACCTCGCGGGCCTCCGCCAGCGACTCGACGATGAAGACCCGGGCCTTGTCCAAATGTTCCCCCTGCCGCAGCTGCGCCATCTCAACATCTACTTCAACCAGCGTGCGCTCTCCCCCTATCCTGCCCATCTCCCATTTCCCTTACCACTGACACAACACCGCCTCCCAGAGATCAACCGCCTCGGCAAGCGCCTCGGCGTCCGCCAACAAGCCATGGCCACCGCCCAGGTCTACCTCAAGCGCTTCTACACGCGCACTGCCATCCGCCAGACCAACCCCTACCTGGTCATCACGACGGCCCTCTACCTCGCCTGCAAGATGGAGGAGTGCCCGCAGCACATCCGGCTGCTGACCCAAGAAGCCCGCTCGCTGTGGCCGTCGGACCTGCACGGCCACGACGCCGCGCGCGTCGGCGAGTGCGAGTTCTCGCTCATCTCCGAGATGCACTCGCAGCTCATCGTCCACCAGCCCTACCGCTCGCTGCTGGCCGTCCAGGACGACTTCGCCCTCGCCCACGACGAGATGTCGCTCGCCTGGATGGTCGTCAACGATCACTACATGACGGACCTGCCGCTGCTGCACCCGCCGCACGTCATCGCCCTGACCGCCGTGCTGTTGGCGCTGGTGCTAAGGCCGAGTGGGAATGCCGCTGCGGCGGGGGGTGGCGGTGGGAACGCCGGTACTGCTGCCGCGGCCGCGGCTGCGGGCGCTGGCGGGGTTGCCATGGCGGCTACTGCGTTGGCGCAGGCTCAGGCGCAGGCGCAGGCGAGGGCCGCGGCGATGGGCGCTGGTGGGGGGGCAGGTACGCCGGGGTTTGGGTCGCAGGGGTCGCAGCAGCAGATGGGTTTCTCGCAGGGGAACTCGCAGGGGGAGGGCGCGGCGGCGGAACCCAAGAAAGTGACGGACCCGCGGCTGGCCAAGGTCCAGCGGTTTGCGGCGTGGCTGGCCGACAGCAACATCGACGTCGAAGCCATGGTCGACTGCACCCAGGAGCTGATCTCATTTTATGAGTGTCATGAGCAGTACAACGACAAGCACACGCGGGAGCAGATCAGCCGGTTTATCAAGGCGCGGAGCCTCGACAAGTGAGGGCCGCCTTTACAGGCGTATTACATCATGGTTCAGCTGGGGAAGCATGCCCTCTCAAAGGTTAGAACCTAACCCACGGAACGACGGCGTCGCTTATCAACTGGTACCTGAGAGGTATCAACTGGCGCCTGAGAGGACGCAGCCCCATGCCCGGATAGCCGAGTTCACCAGAGCCGGAATGGCATCCCAACCCAACCAGGCCAAGCGGCGGCCAACTCAAGCAGTGAAATGACGGGCCAGCATCGCCAGACCGTTACACCCCCGGCGGACATCATGAGCCGGCCCTATCATCACAGCGCTGCTCGGCCGCGCCGCGTGCGGGATATAACCATCCCGCTCCCGGTTATCCAAAACAACCAGCCTGCTCCCTGAACACGAAAACTTGAACAGGCACCGGCGTCAATTGAGAGCGGGCGCCATAATATGCGCAGAAATGGAGGGGCCCAGAAGGGAGCGGCTTCGGCCTGTTCTCCCTAGTGGTAGGGGCCATTCCTGCTCGGCAGGCACAGCCCGGGACTCTCGGGCCAGCCCTTGATCAGAATCCGAAGTCGCGGCGAGA
This sequence comes from Parachaetomium inaequale, assembly GCA_033296685.1. NCBI lineage: Eukaryota > Fungi > Ascomycota > Sordariomycetes > Sordariales > Chaetomiaceae > Parachaetomium > Parachaetomium inaequale. The sequence continues at coordinate 86,223 of MU854376.1, read as the reverse complement.
CTCCAGAACTGCGCCGGGGTTATCCACTGTCTATTGGTGCCGCAGACACGGGGGGAGTACGCTGTCTGCTGGTCTACAGCAGCGTGTTAATACCCGATGTATGGTATGAAGGGCAAGTTTAGAAAGAGTCGGCTAGCTAGAGGAGATTACGGTGCTGAGCTGTCGCAGGCGGTGGATTGCCGCCCAACTAAGGAAGAGGCGTGCCCGGAAGCCGACCTGCCCGTTTATCTATCAGACAAATCTGTCATCTGCTCGTGCATCCAGCGGTGGTCAAAGGGGTTTTCTAGCCCAAATGAACACCGGTCATAGCAACCGCTAAGAGGACCAGGCTGCACAGGGTCTTCTTGACCAACCGAGCCACGCCACGCGCGACGTAACTATTGACAACTCTCAACCCCAATTCAACTCGAAGTTACTAGACAAAGACCAGTTTCGCTATCCCTATCATGGTCATGAAAAATACCCTCCTGTCGCTGGTGTGTTTACTACCCTGACTTCATCGATCCCCTTCATCGCTCACAACCTACAGACGGCCATCACCAAACAAGCCATCACTGTCGAAAATAACCAAACATCGCTCCACATCTCCCTCGCTTTCTTCACTTCTTCTTTCCAAAAGGCACCGGCACCTTCGTACCGTACAAATCTACGTATAAGGTATCCTCATCTGATCCGGGAGGACTCACGGATCCCTCACTGCCATCCTCTCCCTTCCCAGCCCCCTCACTGTCATCCTCTCCCTTCCCTTCCCCCTCCCCCCCCCCCTTTCCTGGTTCCTGCTCCGGCTCTTGCCCCGGCTCCGGCTCCCACTCCGGCGTCTTCTCCAGCTCCGACTTCCGCTCCGACTCCGGCTTCTTCTCCGGCTTCTTCTCCGGCTTCGACTCTGTCCCCTTCTCTCCCTCCTTCCCCTCCCCCTCCTCCTCACCCTCCGACCCCTCCTCCAACACCTCCACCCCCTCCTCCCGCCAGCGGGGGTCGGCGCGGAGGATGGAGAGGGAGATCCGGCGGCTGCGGTGGCTGTTGTGGTTTCTGGTGCGTCTGTCGTTGGTTGGGGGGGTGCTGCTGGAGACGCTGTCGGTTGGGGTAGCGATGGCGACGCTGTCGCTCCAGGATGAGCCTGAGTCCGAGTCGATGTCTTGCCATTCGCTTGAGTTGGTTTGGGATGTTGGACGTGTACGCCGCCGAGCCGAGTTGGCGCGCTGTGAAGCCCTGCGGGCTGTGGCGCTTCTGTGCCTGGTGCCGCCGCGGCGGCGGGGGAAGATACTTCTGCGTTGTAAGTTTGTCATGTTGGAGGCGTTGATAATGTGTACAGTCGGAGATAATTGTGCTGAGCGTTTGGTGGTGGGGGCGGGTCGTCCAAAAAGGGGTTCGTAGGAGAGGCGAGGGTGAGAGGTGAAGTTCGAGCACCTTGAAGGCAGAGTGAGGGAGGACGGGGATTATAGTATCAGATGTGATTTCCGAAGGGCATGGGCGTGGGGTCCTTCCCACAGAAGCTCAAAAGCATGTCAGATACTAGTGCCATGGTGTGGGCTTGGGCAGGAGGAAAGTGGTGAGAAAGGGGGTGGTGAGGAAGGTGAGCAGGCCCGGTGCTCTTCACTCCATCCTTCCGCCCCAGGAATGGGCAGGCCATGGCCAACATCTGGTTCTTCCGAGGCACTTTTGAGAGGAAATCATATTTGCAGCGGCTCATGGACCTCATGTGGAAAACCCGATGCCCCCAAACGACACACATACCCAAAGACTATGACCATGCAGCACGTGGAACGCAGAGATGTAAGAATGCTTTGCTATCTCTGCTGATTTGCGAAGCAGAAAACTCAGTGCCCCATCAACGCCTTGCGCCAAAAGCAATCGCCAGCAAGATCCTCAGAACCGAACCGTTCCTCCCTCAAACCAGCTGCTGAGGCTCAAAAGGCCAAGTCCAGGGTACCGATATCCCAGTTCAACGCCTGCCAACTCCAGAAAGAAACCTCCGCTCTCATTCCCAGCCCTAGACTCCATTCCCAGTCTAGTGAGTGCATCACTTTATGGCCCCCCTCACATCTGGGTGTCCTCCTCAACCTCCTCCTGCTTGACGACCTGCGGGCGCGGCACGCGCTCGTGGAACTCGACGCGCGGCTTGATGGCCATGCGCGGGGCGTTGCTGCCCATGACCCAGTTCCACTCGCCCATCATGCGGATCATGTCGTAGCCGACCTCACTGTACTCGTTGAGCACTTGCGCCCAGTCGGGCGGCAGGGGCGCGCCGCGGCGGTTCTTGCTGAAGAGGAAGAAGAGCGCGTGGGCAATGAGGAAGCGCCGCATGGGCGCGTCGGGCCCCGTGTGGTCAAAGACGTAGGTGATGTCGCGCATATCGGGCGACTGGTGGTCGTCGGACGCCTCGCCGTAGTAGGCGTACAGCACGTCGAGGACCGCGTTGCGCACGCCCACGATGCCGAACTTGCCGCCCATGATGTAGACGCCGAGGCTGGTGGGGGTGTTAGCGTCGTCGCTCCGTGGTGGCTTGGGGGAGGGAGTGAGGGAGTGAGAGAGGGAACACGTACTAGTCGCGGACGGTCAGAGTGGTGCCGTCGGGTGGGAGGAAGCGGAAGTTGCGGGCGCCGCCCGAGGGCAGAAAGGCGGTGCCGTAGAGCCAGCGGATGAACAGAGCAAAGAGTCTCGGGTCGTCGTCCGGCAGCTTCATCTCGTCGCTGCCGAGCAGGAAGTGGTTGCTGAAGAACTCGGACTGGCTGATGAGCAACTTCTCGTGCACCACCCAGCGCTTCTCCTCGGGCCCGACCGTGACGGTGACAATGCGGTCGGTGAGCCAGCTAGTGTCGAGACGCACAGATTAGCACCGGCTTCGTCGAGATTTCCATCGTGATTATGTTTCCCGAATCGCGGGCGGCAGAAGGACCCGCGAGCTCGCGTCTTCTTTGCGCGGGCATGAAACATGGTTCGATAGAGTACTTCACTCACCTGTCCAGTCCCTGGAGCTCTTGCGACGAGCCCTGGGTGCCCGTAGGGCGAACCGATTGCGTAGATTGGCTGTCAGCGGGCATTTTGAGCACGACTGCGAGAAGAATTAGTGACTGAAGAGGGGAGATGGGCGCGTGAAGGGAAAAAGGAAGGAATAAATGCTCACGGGCGATGTTGTTTGCTGGTAGATGACTAAATGCTTGCGATATTGGAGGGCCAAGCCACCGGAAGTTTGAGTGTACGAGTGTGCAAAGGCGCAAAGGTGGAAAGGTGGAAGGTAGAGAGGTGGAGGGTAGAGAAGTGGAAAGGTAGGAAGATGGAAAAGGTAGAGCGGCGGAAGGTAGAGAAGTGGAGGTTGAAAAGGTGGAAGAAGCGGGAGTGGTATGTAGAGTTCAGAAAGTGGGAGCAGAAAGATTGAGCAGAAACCCAGAATTGGGAAAGCAGAAATAGAAAATCAGGGGAGGCTGAAAAGCAGAATAGTCACGCGCCGCGCCTGAACTTGGGAGAGAAGGGGATAGGGCCGTAAGGACTGGACAGGAAGCAGGTGCGTGAATAGCAAAACAAGAGGGAGTAGATGGAGTATTGGAAGAATGGCAACAGGAGGCCGGCATCGGGATACAAAGAAGGATGTTTACCGGTGAGGAGGCCTGAAAAATAGGATGCCCTCTTCTCAGAGAGATGAAAGCGCTGGGATGGAAGAAGGAGGGCTGACCGGAACGAGACTCTTGCTCTGGGAATCTAAAAAGTAGCGCCACCTTCCGCAGCGTTGAATAGGACTGAACGGGCTCAGGGGGGCATGTGAACTCCTGCCAGAACGCCACACGTCGAGCATCCCTTTTCTCAGATTTCCAGCTTGATCGAGAAGAAGGGTGTGACTGAAGTCTCGACCATGGTCTCCACTAAGCCAGAGGCCCAATGAACCAGATGTGCCTATGTCTGTCCGAGAGTTGTCTATCGAACCACCAGATGCAACGCATGGGTGTCCACCCTAAGTTTACGAGATCCCCTAACCTACTGACACGACCTAGCCATTGCTCAGACAAGCGTTAGAGACCATGGCAGTCCGAAGACAAACATGGGAGACAGCACAATAGCAAACAGGAAGCAACATCTCCCGAGACTAGCAGTCAAGGAATCTCATTTTCTTCCGTGAGCCCAAACTTTGAGGACCACGTCACCCCAAAACATCAGGCCAAAAAAAGCAGACCACTTCGCAAGCTGACCCCTACAGCCCTGAAATCAGTGACAAGGGACTCACTCACATTGTGTCAAACCACCCAACTGAGAAACCATACTTGACTTTAAGACCCAGGAGGAAGACATCCTCCCCAGACAAACCATCGCGAGCCACATGGCATGGTAAGAAGCTGCTAACTCATTGACAGCACTCACCAACTCCCTCCCACAATGGGGAGAGCAGTATGGAAAGTAGAGACACCAAATAAACCTCACATCACACCTAAAGCGGTGCTTCTCTGCCTAGACACTTCCATGAGTTAAGGGGAAATATCAACACCGCCCTTATCAACCAACATCGGAATCAGTGGAAAGGGGTAACATAACAAAACGTCCTGAATACTACTTCTAGACATCTTTGTGTAACTCCAATAACTTACACATCGGCTCCCGTAGAAGTTTGCTCAACGACAGGGCAGGATAGCAGACAGCAACTGATATCCAACCCTTACGTCCCTCACCGTCACCATGTGGTCGGGTTGTCGCGAACTACACTGGTCAGGACATCCGTCACTAACGTCATCAAGCACAGGGCGGTCATGAATCGCACTCGGAAGACATCAAGCCATCAAACCCCCATGTTATTTACAAGGCAGATGCCCACGAGCGAACCAAGCATGTCACAGACCACGTCAACAAAGAGGGAGCCAGCAATCAGAGCGAAGAGGCGCACATGTCGCCATGTTTCAATTCCCATAACCACAGCATTGCTTGCTTGCTTGCTTGCTCGCTTGCTCGCTTCAATATCTTGGCACACAAAACGCCGCGCTCCCGCCAGAGCCAGAGCCAGAGCCGGGGGAAAAGCCAGGGAAAGCAGGAGAGAGCACCCAACCATCTGACACCACACCCAACTATCCCACAACAAATCTTTCCAACAGACAACAAGTTGCTTCAGCAAAACACCTGCCACCTGCCCAGAACGACCCGAACCGAACCGACCGACCCGACTTGGGGACACCAAACAACGCTTTGCAACGCGCCCGCTCCCGAGAGTCCTGAATGCTTTGCCAACCCGAGCCCCAGCAAAAGCCCCAAACACAAAAGATAACGGCTGTGTGCGCAATAAAATGAAGCCTCCAGACAACCCAGGGAACCCAAGCAAGAGATGCAAACGTTCCCCCCCTTCCGCCGTAACCATATCCGAGATGCAGCCCCTAAAACAAAATCCAGACAGGAAAATAGAAATAAGGATATAAGAGCGGAAGCAAACCGTGGCTTGCCCACCGTCAACCCATGATACAGGAAGCCAAATGGAAGATTGGACAGGAGAAAAAAAAAGGAAAATATCAACCAACTCCTCAACCAGCCCCCGCCCCGAAACCGATCCGGAAATACTAGCTCTCTGAGATTCCCCAACAACACAAAACCCGCAACAATGTCTTTGCCAACCCGCCCTACACCGAGATATTTGCCCATGTAGCCCCCAAGAAGATCGAGAACACCGAGGTCGCAAAACAAACACCCCCCACCCGTCCCGCCAAAAAGTCGTTCTATATGTCGATATTCTTTTTCTTTGCTGAACTCGTGTGGACCCGTGAACCGTTAGACTTTTTATCGTAGTGATGGGAAAGTCGCCGCTTCCGTGATGATTGAGGAAAAGAGCACGCCCAAAACACCAAATGTATGGTATCGCGACCGAAAACAAAAGCAAACCCGCAGAACTCCGCCGTGAGACACCGATGCAAAAAGCTGGTTTGATGAGGATGCAAAACCGCCCGTGGAAACGCCCATAGTCGAGAAAAAAGACGGCAGCCTCCATCTTCCGAGGCGGGAACACCGTATCCGAAGAAATTGTTGTTGACCAAACAGGTATCGATTATTCTTTCATCGCGCCATCCGGAAATGTCAAGGTTTTGTCGCTTCGAAGAGGAAGAGGCATATGTCGATCAAAGTGATGTTTTTGTACAGGTGGGTATCGTGAGGTTGCAAGGAAGTCGAGGATCCAGTCGACCTTGAAAGGTTTGTTGTTTGTCGCCCGTGCCTGCCAGAGGGAGGAAAAAAAAGAAGAATCGATGCCTGCTACTTTGGATGTCGGTGCCCGCCAAGATGAACAGATGCAATGAGCGAATGCGCACAGTACGTTATCACAGTCCTGATTGCAACGACGACGACGGCTTCAGGTTAGCCTAGTCTCGTCTGGGCGCCACAGAAGCGAGACGTCAGCCACCTTACCACCGTCTCCCGACGGGCTGCTGCATCCTGGCGGGCGACACCGAGGGCGGCGGGCTCGACATGGAGATGCCGGTAGCAGGGTTGATGATGGGGATGGCGTTGCGGGCGCGGGTGGCAGCGGGCTGGTGGAGCTTCAAGGCCGAGTGCTGATTTTGGTACGACGGGGGGATGAAGGCCGGAGACGACGAGTGCAGCGTGAAGCCCGACGCAACCTGGGTGGGCAGCTGGGTCGGGGAGCCTTGCGGCGAGTTGCTCGCCAATGATGACCGCTCCGAGGATGAGCTGTGAATCGAGACAAGCTTTGGGCCCAAGTGTCAGTCCGGATGCCAACCAATTAACGCGCGCCTGGTCCACGTCGGAGACTCACATCGCTCTCGGTCAACAGGCCCGGGCAGAACTCCATGTCGTCCTCCAGGTCGAACGATCGCACGGCCTCGAATCTCATCCGGAAAGTCGAGAGATTTGCCGTATCGGTCAGCTCCTTCATACTCCTGACGCCGCGAAACTGCTTTTGCGGGTTCTGCGCGACGGCTAGCCTCGGTGCCCTGCGATTCCGCCCGCCGTGGTGGCTGTGGGAGACAGCGGCCGCTGACGCCGGCGTTGGGTGCTGCTGGTGGGCACTGAAATGGTAGTACGTAGACATTATGGTTGGTAAACCGACAGGGCGATGCGATGCACGAGGGATGTCGAGGTCGTTTTGGCGGCGGACCGGTGGTTGGGGCTGCAGCAGCAAGGTGGTGTGGCGCGGATGTCAAAGTCTGATCGGGCCGTCGGAACAAACAACAAAGGATTCGTCAGTTGAACCGAGTCGCAACGGCGCTGGTCGGGAAGCAAAGAATTATTGTGAGGTCGTCAAACTGGTCGCTGGTCGCTGGTCGTGTTCGCCTTGGTGCGGGTTGGGGGAAGGCAATTTTGTGGTGGTATTTGGTGGGACGTGGGGATGGGGCAGGTGAAGGTAAAGTAAGGAAGAGGCGAGGGAAAGAGGGACAAGTCGGAGCGGGCGAAGGGTTGGACAAACGAAGGTGGTGGGGGGCACGACTAGGGTCGCGCTAATGCACGAGAGAGGCAGGACCCCGGGCGAACACTCACCTGCCAATGCACTGGCCACTCTGGTTGCGGGCTGGGTGGCAAGACCGCATCAAAAAGCGGGTCCCGAGCCGCCCTAGATTGGACGGGCGATCCTGAGCTAAGCCGGAAACGGGCCAAGGCGCTGCCCATGCTGTCGTGTAATTTTGGCCCTGGCAATGTCACAACAGCCAGTGCCGGAAACGGCGTGGACGGTGCTGGCTCGCTTGGCTCTGGTTGGAGCTGGAAGCCGCTGTTGAGGCGCTATTAGGCCACGCTCGCTCTCCGCTCCACCAGTTCCCGTCCACAACCGTCACCCGACGTGGCCCGATAAGATGACAGCTGCACAATTGCATTCGATTATCCAAGCGCGAGCGTCCAGGCCTGCAGCGACAAGCAGCATCGGCTCTGGCTCTCAACCCCAAGTCCGACTTCGAGTCCTCATCGTGCTCGCAGCAGAGCTCTTTATTTGGGTTGAGGGGCTGTGCATCGGGTTTCGCCCCTCGGCATCCAGAGATGAGCTAGGTATGGACCCGCTGTTGTCGAAAGGGCCAGCCAGATCCAGTTAGATTGTGGCGTCGAATGAGGGTCTCGTGGGCGGCAGCGATGCACTCAGGCGCCGTGGAATGATGAAACTGGTGCTCCACGGCCAATTGGCCCGGCGGCGGCTCGAGATGCATAACTGGGTGCAGCCGAGTGGCCAGCAGAAGATCAGTCAGGTCCAGCCTTGTGGCGGGGGCTTCCGCCCGGCCTCGACTGGACGGTAAAACATGTTGAGACCGGCCCTCGGGCAGACCGCTGGTGACATCCGCTGAACCCCAATACGGTACAGAGACGGTTACATCAACAACTACAGATGTGGCTGGGCATGGCGAATCCACAATTAGGTCTCCTTACAGATGGGAAAAGTAAAACAGCTCGAGAATAAAAGTAGCAGTTCAAAGCAGAGGAAGGGATATCTAGTAGAACTCGGAAAGGCCGTATCCGTTTACTGGCGTCCCTGACGAAATCGCCGGCGATGCCTTCAACAAACAAACCAGGGGACTGTCCCGCGGACCCTGATGACACTGGACCCGTCGTTCAGCGAAGCGGCCGTGAGGACGGAGCAACATCGTCGTTCTTGAACGACTCATCCCACAGCAATAAGAGCTTCACGATTCTTGGTCGTAACAGTCATCGAAGCCGCCCCCTGCGTGGCGGCCCACGCTGGGCATGCGGGTCGCATGCGTCTCATTAATATGACGCCTGGCTGTGAGGTGCCATTCATTTGTTCCATCAGCCGCCTTGTGCGCCAGTAGGCGATGCATGACGAAGGGGGTAATTGGGGGCTTCCCGATGAAGGCCTGCTCACCGAGAGTCGGTGCCATCGAGGACTCAAAGGGGAACAACTGGATCTTGCCAGCTGACCGCCGGGCTGTCGGGAGTCAGAGTCAAGCAATTGTCATCGAAACCGACAGCCCAGCAACCCCCACACTCTCGAGACAGTTCCATGGTGGGGTGACAACCGGCCAGAATGCGAACCAGTCGTCGTCGTCCTCTCAGTTCGGCGGTCAGTCCTATCTTTGGGCTGCATTCTCCCGTTTATCCCTTGGCTGCGGTCCATGCCGTCAAGGTTCCCGGTCAAGCATCCATCACCTTCACGCATCCACGGAGAGAGAGAGTTGGTGAGGGATGGATGGATCGTGAGTGCGGAATGCCTTCATGCCCGAAGCGGGGCAGGCAGATCGAACTATTTTGGTTCGTCGACGGCGGGATTGGCAGAGCGAAGATCTTCGAACCAATTGTTGAGGACGGAGGGGGGCCACTCTCTTGCCCTGTTCCGGGCTTCGCAGGGCCGGCTCGTCGGCGCAAGGACAGGGAGGGGCATCGAGGGTTTGAAACCCAAACGCTCGGCACGCCCTGCCCCAAGCGGGAGCCGGGTGTTGTGTTTCGACAGGAGGGGGGACGTTGCCCACCAGCCTCTTTTCTCGCCTGTGTTGCCGGGGGCCGCCAAAAGGGTGCAATCCCAGCCAGGTCAATGCAGCTCTTGACGGAACGAGCAAGGTCGTCAGAGAACCACACACACACCTGGCTGTCCAGGGTCTGTCATTCGCCGGTGCTCTGCGGGAAGCTTGCGCCAGGGAGAGAATGCAACCACAATGCATTGTCCAATCCGGCAGGGCTGGGCTGTGCTCCCTGGATCTGTCCTGCTTCTGGATCGAAGCCCAGATGTCGTCTTCCAGAAGCCCAGCCCGCTGGAAATCGTCATCTCGGGAGGCAAAATCGTGGAGTCATCAGGCGTGCCATAAGAGCTTCTCCTCGTGCACCGTGCAAGATCCGCCAAACCAACACGGTGCATCGAGAGATCTGGTGCCCGGAGAGCACAGACCACGGAGTGGCCGAAACACCACCTGGGCAGCCAATAACGGGGCAGATGGCGGGATGGTCACACTGCCACACACCGCTCTTTCCCGGCGAGCGGCGCTGCCGTGCAAGCCCAATTGTGGCAGCTCGGCAGGCAGGAGGCGCCCGCAGCAGCTTTCCAGGTTGCGCAGTGGGGAGAGCTCAGGTGTTCCAGGCTGGCTTCGACGCCACTTGGATGCCTGCAGCTTGCTTTTTCCCCAGATGACCGATCGCCATCGTCTGTCGGGCGGCGCAGCCTCCAGCGGGGAACAAGGAAAGCGACAAGGTGGTTCGCATCATTGAACCGCGTGCTGACCATGTCGACAGAGAGAGTGTGCAGCAAGGCGGACTGGCAGCTGATCTTTTCAGGTGTTGCATCTCTCTCTGCAGTGCCGAGCTGGAGCTTTCCGCCTCTCGGTATTCGTATGCCGAACCCTCCTTTGGGAGCTCTTTGTGCCTTGCGTCGACATGCCAGGCACAGCCGTTTCCGTATTGAACGGTACGGTAATGACGATGGCTGGCGATGCCGGTGGGGTCGGTTGCCTCTCGTCGGTCGTTCCGGTGCGACGGACACCGGGAGCCCTTGGAGTCCTCGGAGTCTTCGGAGAGCGACGACACAGAAACTCCATCCACAGTGCACACCAACAATTGCTGCTCGCTTGCATTTGTTGGGGAATGCCACAACGCCCCGGTTTTGCCCCTGAAATCTGAACCCCGAGCAAAACATCACGGGACGGCGGCGCCCCTTTGCCAAGCTTCATTCCTGACCCCCTGATCTACGGGCGAGTCAGTTCGTCACCTGACAGATCTCACCAGACCTCCCAGGCACAAGACCTGTTTCCCAGTCATCACATCACGGCCGGCCGGTCTCGGTTTCGGGCCCATGGACCGTCAGACCCAACTCGTCGGAAACAGGTGGGCGGGCAATCGACGGGCGGCCGCGGCTCCCCTGGCCTGGACCGGGCGAGCTGGCCGGGGCCGGGCCGTCCGCAGCTTAACGTTATTTTTGTTTGGAATACGGGCACATCGTTCGTATCGGGTCCGGGTTTGGCGCCGGCTCCGGGATGATGCGGCCGGGTTTTGTTGTCCCTCCTCGTCCGGCATCCGGATGGAAGTCATTGCTGCCGTTGTTTCTCGTCTTGGATCCTATTCTAATCCCCAGTCCCTCCCTCGCTCTCCTTGCTTTGATAGGTCTCTCGCCGTGTTCAGCAATGGGACCCAGACGAAGCATGCCATGGCTTAGTTCCACCAATGCTTGACATGCAATGGACCATCTAGGGTTTGTTGCAAAGACAAGGGATACACATTGATATACAGTAAACATTAACTCGTATACCCTAGCAACGATCCTCATCTAGAGTCGAGGTTACCAGGGCGTAATCATCATTAATGACGTGCAGTGGAACTGCCCGGCCCACGAATCGCGGAGGTGTTGCGGTGCGGTGAAGGCCCGCAAAATGCGTTGAAGGCACAGTGATGCGTGTGACGTCATCACAAACCGACTTGCTCTCGTCCACTCCCCTCCCGTCAAGAAAAGCCGCCTCGTCAACCTCATTGCGGACTGTATCTCAAAACAGCTCAAGCTTTCCCTCTCTTGAACACTTCAGTAAACAACCAATTGACGATTATCTGCTCAATTGGTTTCCTGAACCGCCACGAAATACCATCCACGACGATAACCACCATCACTTACACCCACGGCTTACACACCACAAACAAACCACAGCAATGTCTGCCCGCGCCCTCCTCACCACCGCCACCAGGGCCCTCCCCCCCTCTCTCATCACGATGACTTCGCGCAGGAGCATCACCCAGACCCCGCGCGCCCTCCTCAAAGAATCCGCATCCAGTACGTTTCTCGATCTGTGTCCCCCCCCCCTCCCCACCCCATCACCTCGGCTACTAACCGTTGTATGTGCGTGTCTCCAGCGGACCCCAACCCCGCCGACTTCGAGCACCACAAGCAGGACTCCCTGGCCAAGCAAAAGAAAGGCCAAGGCCACTGGAAGCCCGAGCTGGCGTCGGTCAGCGAGGAGAGCGTGAAAGCCGACCGGGCGGGTGGTCCCCAAAAGGGGGAGACGAGCGAGGCGGCCATGAGGCGGCTGCAGGAGCAGACCAAGGGGCGGGCCGAAGAGACGAGCAAGAACCGGACTAGTATGCGAGATGGTTTGTGATGTTTCTCTTCTTTCGGTTCTTTTCTTCTTCTTTGTGGAAGGGGGGACCCTAGTGTGGGTGGGCTGCTGTTGGGTGATGACGATGATGGGTGGATTGGCTGACTTATGATGGATTGATCAGAATAGCGAGATAAAATTGTATTTATGGTCGGGGGAAAGGGGAGGACAGGAGGGATTGTATATATTTCTGACAGGCATGGACGGGGCTCGTTCTGCTCCTCGCGCTGCATCAGAAGGGGTGTCATAGACCGACAGGGTGAATGGGCATGGCATTCCGATGATTTAATTCTGTTCTGTGTCTGCCAATCTGCCTGCCATATGAACTATGCCGCCAAATCTCGAAATCGGAGAGAATTGTCCCCCCCATAACGCCTAACTCATAACCACCCCCCAAAGGCAAATAACAACCGGAACTCAACACACTAGACCATCAACTCCACCCCCCAAAATCACAGCCCCCTCCCCCGTCCTCTCCCTCTGCCCCTCGGCCGCCCCCTCGAAACCCCTCTCCCCCTAACCGCCAACCCCCTCCCCCGACTCGCCAAACTCGGCCTCGCAGGAATATCCTCATCATCAGAGTCCGAGTCCGAATCACTCGGCTCCTGCGCACCACTCACCCCACCACCACCACCACCACCAACCGCACCATCACCCCCCGACTGCGACGCCCCCTCAGCATCATCCTCACTGGCATAACTCCCACCACCATACCCACTCCCCCCGTAATAGTCATCTTCCTCGTCCGAGTCCAAGAGCCTAACGATGGTCGGACCGGAAGGGACGCGCGGCGGAGACGGCGAGGGCTCGGCGGGCGGAGTAGGCTCAGGTTCGGGTTCGGGTTCGGGCTCCTGTTCGGATTCCATGGATGGCGAGCGAAGCGCTTCCTGCGCAGTCATGGATGAAGCTGGCGGTGGTGTGGCAGATATGCTCGGCGGGAAGGACTCCGGCTCTGGCACGGGTTCGGGCTCGTCATGCGCGGGCGGTGATGCGGCTGGCGATGGGGACGGGCTGCGGGCCTCGTCTGATACCGCCTCTTCCTCGGCGGCCGGGTCATAGTCCTCATCTTCGCTGCCTGTTACGTCGCGGGCGGCGTGCTTTCTGGGCCTGCCTCTGCCTCTGGCGGCTGCTTGAGGGGTTGCCTGATCAGATGTTGAAGGATTGGAGGCAGATTGAGGCTCGCCATCAACGGGATGCTTTCTAGGCCTGCCCCTACCTCTGGCGGCTGGTTTAGGAGCCATCTCTTTCGGCGTCAGAGCCTCACCCTCGGCCGGACTGCTCTCCCCGGCATCTTCGGCAGGAGTCGCAGGCTTGGCGCCTCCTGCGCTCTTGCGCTGGCCAATCTTGAATTTCTTGCCCCTGAGCCGCATCCTCTCGGCCATGGACAGCAGAGGCCGTGACGGCAGTTCGACAGCCAACTCCAACTTCTTCCCCGCGGCCTCTGGCTGCGGGTTGCGTGGCGGGCAACCCTGTCTCCTCGGGCCGGCGGGCACTGCCTCCGTGATAACCTCGCCTTCTTCGTCAAACCCGTCCAGCTGCTGCGCGAGCTGAGCGTCGAGGTCAGTGTTGTCCTCGTTTTCAGCCCCGGCACCAAGTGAACGTCGCGCTCGCGGAGGCCGGCCACGCTGCTTTGCTGTCTTTTCTGGCTCGGGATTCGGAGTCGCGCTCTTTGCCCCAGAAACCTCCGACTTCCGTGGCCGGCCTCGTTTCTTAGCTGGTGCGGCGGGCGCGGTGGGGTCTTGGACCGCTGGCGTAGAACTGCCGGCCATTGCAAAGATAGCCGCCGACGCCAGATCGAGCGGGTCCTTGTTCGCATTCTCCGGGTTATACTGTGTCATGCCCTGGGCCGGTCTCTGTGACCGAGGAATCAGTATGTCGGTGAATTCTTCTTCGCCGTTCTCGTCAATGATGTACGAAATCTTGGGCCGTGCGTGTCGAAGGGCAGGACGATTTGGAGAGTAGCCGCGTTGTTCCTGCGGCTCATTCCCATCCTCGGTGGCCTCCGCCCGCTCGGGCGCTGGTTGCGGGGCCTCCGCCGGCGGCTCAGGCTGGACTGGCTGGGCTTCTTCGTCTGCAGGGGCATCGACCATCGTCTCATCGCCGCCAAACAAGGCCGGGTCCATGTTGCTCAACGCAACGTCCTGCGCATCGCGCTGCGGCTCACTGCCGAGCTTGGGCCTCTTCCGGTGATGAGAGCGCGGCCCTTGGAAGTCGGGGTCGTCGTCCTCTTCCTGCCGACCCCGTCGCTTCGCAACCCGGAGTTGCTTCTTGAGGTACTCGGACTTCTCAGGCTCGTCGTCAACCACCATGCTTTCGGCCGAGGGCATCTGATAGGGGTCGAAAAGGATCTTGTCAGGGCTGTCGTCCTGTTCGTAGTAGCCCATACCCAGCATCCGTTCGCGGCCAAGCACCGAGGGGTCCGGATACGATGACTGATCTTGAGCCAGGGCCATGGACATGTCGGCCACTTCAACGGGAGCTGCATGATCGCCATTCTGCGCATGCCGGTCGACTGCACCAGGAGGCACGGCGTACTCTCCCATGGGCGCGGTTCCAGGGCCAAGCGCTCCATTCTGAGCGGGGTAGCCGTTGGCAGCATGTTGTTGCATGGCGGCATCCATGCTTTCCGCCAGCGCGCCGTCCGGCAAGGCGGGGACCTGGTGGGCCAGCTCGGCTTGCTTCGCCTTTTCCGCCTCGGCCGCTTGTTGAAGTCTCTGCATCCGCTTGCTCGACAGACTCCGGCTCTCATCGCCGACACTCTTGAGCCACGACAGGTTGTGGACTCGGAAGTCGACCAAGGTCTCGACGCTGCGGTCATCTGCGATCCGCCGGGTGTCGTGTCCGAGTAGGGTGGTCTTCGGAATGTAAGGAACGCCGTTGCCAGCCCGGCGGCACGCAGCACAGTTGCAGATGTTGAGGCACTTGGGGCACTGCCATTGCTCGTTCTGCATCACCTCCTGGGGCATCATGTCGAACGCCCTGTAGAGCACACCGTAACAGTATGCATCATTGCATCCCTGGTTGGAGCAGAAGGCCAACTTGTAGTTGTAGTCCTTGTGTTGGCAGACGTGGCAGCGGTACACGTCGCCTTTCTTGGCCTTTCTCTTCTTCTTCTTTTTCACGGGCCGACCGTTGTCGTCCACCTCAATGTCCGACTCCTCGGGCTCGGAAGGCTCCTTGACCTGCGTGATGTCCTTCCATGGCCGCATCCGAAGTTGCTCCTGGCAAATCTGGGCAACAGGCTTCTTGCCGAACGTCTTTCTCGCGAGCTCCAAGGGGAGCGGTGAGCTATCAAAGCTGATGTAGCCGTCGTTCTTGATGATCAGGGCGCGCCAAGCTTCGTAGCGGTCAACCAGGTAGGACCAGTGCCACTGCTCGCACCAGCTGAGGTTGGAGACGCAGAAACACGAGCGGCCCATGACGTAGCACTCCATGCAAATGTCGTATGTGTCCTCGTCCCCGTTCACCAGCTGGCGCACGCAGTGCTTGCAGGTCAGGAAGCGATTGAAGATGTTTGCTCGACAGTAGGAGCAAGTGATGTTGGAGTCAAACTCGACGTAGTCGACCTCCTTCTCCTTTGTCGCAAACATCTCGTCAACGAGGACTTCGGTGAAGAGTCGGAAAATTGCCTTGAAGTCGGCGGCCATCTGCTTCATCCGCGTCGAGTTCTTGATCAGATCTTGACCAAACCCAAGCAGGCCAATGTCGGCCGTCTTCTCCGTGTCGACCATCTCCTTGTAATACTTGTTGAGCGTGTAGAAGATGATGGCCTTGTTCTTGTACTGCTCGTCCCGACAAACAAGCCGAGCCTTGGGCAGTGCTTCGTGCAGGGCCATCTGCAAGGTCTCGGCCGTCGTCCGGTTCCATGCGACCTTCACCGTCCTGGTGCCGCGGTTCCAAACCTGGTGCGGAGCCAGGGGAGGAACAAGAACGAAGTCCCCGACCTTTTGCTCCACGATGTACACCGGGAAGGTGGCCTTCTTCCAGGCGTTGACCTGGGCGAAATGCTTCTCGATTTCGATGTCGTGGCCCAACATAGACAGGAAGTACTCCCTTACCACTTCGCGGTCCTTCGTTTCGGTCATGAACCATATCGAGCTTCCCGGCTTTTCCCCGTTCTCATCGCCGGACGCGTCCACCATGATATTCTGGCCCAAGCTGGCGCACATTTCCCGATGCGCCGGTGTGAAAGTGCCCTCATGGCCGATGTAGCACATGAGGTTCTGGGCGCGCATGTGTTCGGGCAGACTGCTCATCAGATCCCCCGCGGTGGTAGCTGACCGCCCTTCCTGGAAAATATCCATGTCATCGCCGCGACCTTTGCCCGAGCGTTCGTCGACGTTCCCGTTCATGTAGTACAGATTTGGTGGAATGACTCTCTGGAGGTACTCTTGCCACTCCGGTGGGCAGTCGATGTCTTTGAGGTAGAGGCGTTGGCGGCGGTCGTCGCGGAAATTATTCGGCGTCCACTGGTTCGTGAGCAGCTTCATCGACCGCAGGTAATGTCCGATGCTCATGGGCATGTCAGTCCCCGCACCAATGTCGCGGACAATCTCGGCTGCTCGGTTGTCAGCTAGCAGGTACACCACAGCGCGCAAACGGGATGGGTGCTCACGCTTCTTGTCGTATGTGGACTGCAGCCACTCTGCGCTGAAGAGCGACTTGGGCAGCCGGTCGTTCCATTTCTCGATGACCAGCGGCTTCCCGCCGCGGATTACGTGGAGGAACACCAGCTTCTCAAATTCCTGGGGCCCGATGTTCCGGATCTGGGCGGCCGAGATGCGCAGGACCCAGTGGAAGTTGGGAGTCCCCTCGACGAGCGCGGCCAAGTCGAGATCCGGCGGGATCGGATCGAATTTCGCCTGGGGATGCTGCGCAGTCGGCATCTCGGCGATTGCGGCGCTCTAAAACGCCGACGAGTTCAGAGCGCAGTCTCGGGGGCATTGTGGCAATTCGAAGTCGAGCGCCCCGAGCTACATGGCACATCGGTGCATGCGCCGCAGCAAATTGCGATGTCTGGCGGTCGATGAACTCTGGTTGAATCGTGGATTGACTGAGGATCGGATCGGCTGTGGTTGTAGGAGGAAAGGCCAGGGGTGGTGAGTCGCAATGCCGAAATACAGGCAATTCCACGTGCCTTCAACAGTGCCAGTCGCAGAAAAACGCGAGGGCTTCGAGGCTGGGAAAGCGCGTCTGAAATCGGCAGAGGGGAATTGGCGGGTTGAAAGAGAGGTGGTGGGGCAGGGCTGACCAATCAAAAGACGAGTGAGTGGTTCGAGCTTGGAGCTTCTGTGGGGCTTAACGTTAAATTTGTTGACGAGGCTGACAACTCGAACATCGAGGCATGTGAAAGTTGGCTGAGATGAATGCTCAAATATTTCACTCTCAGAGCTAGGAACGGGATGGAATGAGCAGATGATTTGGTCTGTGCTCGAGAGTGCTTACTATGACATTCGTTTCAAATCCGCAGTATCCGGCAGAACGGCGCAAATCGAGTAGGTTGACTCGAGGTGAGTGGTTCTTTTGCTGTTCCTTGGTGGACTTCAATGGAACTGAATGTAGAATTGCAGATCCAGCTGGCCGTGTCACCCCAGAGATCCGTACAGCATCTCACAATGTCTGGCTGCCGCATACTGCCCAGGCTGCCGTTACGGCGCGCCTTCTCCCAGACAGCCAACTCCCACAAACCATGGCGCCCGAGGCTGTCGACTCGAACCTCTCAAGGCCTCTCAGCCCCTCGGCGGCTCGCCCTTGAGACCTACACCGGCCCATCCCCGCGCTCTCTCATCGCCTACCACATCACCACCAAGCTCCTCTCAACAGCAACCGCCACCCCCTCCGCCCCCGCCCCGCAAGCCTACACCCCTCCCCAAACCGGCCTCCTCTCCGTCCTCCCGCGCTCATGGGTCCCCTACGCTGAGCTCATCCGCCTTGACAAGCCCACGGGCTCCTACTACCTCTACTTCCCGTGCATCTTCTCGACACTCCTCGCGGCGCCGCTCGCCCTCCCCATGGCGCCGCCGCTCACCGTGCTCGGCACCTCCCTCCTCTTCCTCGCGGGCGCCGTCGTCATGCGCGGCGCGGGCTGCACCATCAACGACCTCTGGGACCGCAACCTGGACCCGCACGTGGCGCGCACGCGGCTGCGGCCCATCGCGCGGGGCGCCGTGACCCCCTTCCGCGCCGTCGTCTTCACAGGCGCGCAGCTGCTCGCGGGGCTGGCGATCCTCCTGCAGTTCCCCCTGTCGTGCTTCTTCTACGCCACGCCGAGCCTGCTCCTGGTCGCGACGTACCCGCTGGCCAAGCGCGTGACGTACTACCCGCAGTTCGTGCTGGGGCTGACCTTCTCGTGGGGCGCCATCATGGGGTTCCCCGCGCTCGGGGTCGACCTGCTGCACAACGGCACGGCCCAGGCGGCGGCGGCGCTGCTGTACACGTCCAACATCGCGTGGACGGTTCTGTACGACATGATCTACGCGCACATGGATATCAAGGACGACGCCAAGGCCGGGATCAAGAGCATTGCGCTCAAGCACGACAAGGAGACGAAGCAGGTCCTCACGGGGCTGGCGCTGACGCAGGTGGCGCTGCTTGCTGGGGCGGGGATCGCGACGGGGGCCGGCCCGGCTTTCTTCGTCGGGAGCTGTGGCGGTGCGCTGGTCACGCTGGGGATCATGATCAAGAGGGTCAACCTCAAGAGCGTCAAGGACTGCTGGTGGTGGTTCGTCAATGGCTGCTGGATTACTGGAGGTGTCATCACTGCGGGATTGACGGCTGATTACCTTGTACAATATTCTGGGAGGGATGGCGAAGAGTCGGCGTGATGTATTGGGCCTGTTTAGGGCTTGTATGATAGATCCCATGTACCATAAACTTCTTCGAAGCAGATCCAGCGCCGAGACCCGTGCTGAACAACCATCATTACATGACGCCATCCCAAACATGCACAATCTGCTGTTTCGGCTTGATGATCTCTTATTCTCAGACCATGTCTACCGTAAGTGCCCAGGTTCCCCAACCGGGTGGAATGCCAATGTAAAAAAGCCTCGCAGACTCCTCATGCCGAACCGATGCCGTTTTCCGTGCGCCCCGCGTTTATGATCTGGGCTTCTCCTTCTTCTCCTTCCAGAGAGCCAGCAGACCGACACCAGAGACCTTGACAACTGGGAGGAGTTAGTAACCGAAGTACCCGCCAGAGAACGAGTGGACTAACCCTTGAACCGCACACCGGGGATATCACCCTTCGCCTTGCCCTTGCGACCGAAACCGGCGAGGAGGACCTCGTCGTTCTCGTCGACGAAGTTCAGGCAACCATCGTTGGGGACTGTACAATCATCAGCGCCTGTCTCTCATAGCCAAAATGTGGCTTCCACAGCCTCGTCGCCGTTCGAGGAATCGGGGAGTCGTACCGAAAGCAGTGACCTTCTTGCCGTTCTTGATGAGCTGGACCCTCACGCACTTGCGAATAGCCTGTACCGCCGCCGTTAGTCGTCACGTCGTTCGAGATTCGGAATCGCGGTACTTGATCGTGGGGGTTGACGTACGGAGTTGGGCTGCTTGGCTTCGACGCCGACCTTCTCGAGGACGATGCCCTTGGCGTGGGACGAACCACCGAAGGGGCTGCCTCCTTGTTAGCCGTGACCGCCTTCGTTTCGGGGTAATCGCTGGTCGTTGCGCACCTGGACTTGAAGGCAGTGCCGAGGGCACGCTTCTTGTACGAAAGATCCGCCCACCGCTGCTCACGGCGGTTGTTTCGCAGCTTGCGGGCCGCGTTGAGACCACGAGGCTTTCCACCGGACATTTTGGCTGCAGGGTCGCGACGTCAGAAATGGCAATCAGAAAGTAGCGTCGTCGAGAGCGATGGCGATGGCCGTAGTGCGGGGATGTTACGTACCGACTTGTTGATGATCGCGGGCTCTGGGTGCGGTTCGTGATCTGGAAGTTCGCTTCGCGGTTACCGAATTTTTGGCGGGCAGCGAGTTTCGCAGTAGGGCGAGAAAACCCTAGCCTCTCGATTGGGTAAGACGTGCCGCCTCAGGCCACCAGCCCCACCATGTGGCGGGAAATAGCCAAGATTGGCCAGTGCACAACGCTCGTCTAGAGTGATGCACTCTTCAGCTGCATAACTCTTTTCGTTCATGCTGGTTAACGGTCTCGCAGCAACAAACATCCACAAGCTCACAAGCAACCTCCAAGGGGCTGCTCTCACAACATCACACTCACAATCAATAACCAACCAAAAATGTAGCAGCCATGTCCCACCCTCAAAAAGGCAAACCCACCTCCCGCGACCCCCCACCAACCCTCTTCAACCACCCCTCGGCCTCTCATGCCTCCCTCCCCGGCTTAGAGGGGGCAGGGGCTCCCCAACCCGCCCCCTCCACCTCAACATTCACCCCCCCAGGAGCAGGAGCAGGGTCAACCACCGCCGGCCCCTCCCGCCTCCCCGCCACCACCACCGCCACCACCACCAGCGGCGGCGGCCTAAACCTCAACCTCCCCATAATCCCCATGCCCATCCCCGGCATCCCCTCCCTCCGCAGCAGGGAATCCACCCGCGCCACGGACCGCACCGACGCCCTCTGGGCGGAAATGCAGGCCACGCTCGAGGCGGTGGAACTCTCCGCCGGCGGCGGCGGCAGCAACGGTCCTGGTGGTGGCAGTGGCGGCGGCGACACGGCGTCGCGCGTCTTCGGCCCCGACCACGAGCGCAAGCTGGACGAGCTGCGGGCGGCGCAGATCGCGCTGGCGCAGGCGTGGGCGCGCAGCGAGGCGGACGAGGCGATTGAGACGACGGCTGCTGCCGGCGCGGGTGCTGGGGGTGCGTCGGTAGGGGGCGGTGGTGGGTTTGGTGTCGGGGATGGGCTTGGCGCCGGTGTCTCGGAGGGGAGGAGTGTTGTTACGGACGCGGCGGCCGGGGTCGGGAAGAGTGTGGCTGGGACGGGGAGCGCGAGGCCCGGGAGTAGTGGGCTTGGGATGGGCGGTGGTGGTGGTGGTGGGCAGGGGAAGAAGATGGAGGAGGAGACCGAGGTGGATATCTTGCTGGCGAGGAAGAGGAGGGAGGCGAATGATCGGTATTTTCAGAGGGTGAATCAGGGAGTGCTGGATGTGGTTGCCAAGCTGGAGGACGTAGCTATTGCTATGCGGGCGGTTGAGCAGGAGAGTAAGGAACTTTGGGGGGACGATAATGAGAGCGTCGCTGGGAGCGCAAAGGCTTGATTAGGAGATTTCACGGCTTATTGGTATTTACAGGCGGCGTGGGCTTCACTTTGGCGTTTCATGGGATCAGACACAGTCTGTTTGGAGGTTGAGCATTGCTATGGCGTTAGAATTGAACATAGAGTGTCATATTCATGGTCCTCGTCTTCATGTCTGAATGCCCTCAATATGTATGTCAATCGTAGTTAAGCTTGCGTCAACAGCCAGGATATCTTGGCACCAGAGTTGGTTGGGCAGGAGTTTGTTGGATGATTGTTGGGACCGAGCTTGGACCAGCGAATTTCCGACTTACACGCCTCATCACCGGCCCGAGATGAAGTCGGATCAGGAAGTGACATGCTGGAAACAAAAACAGCCGAACCTCGAGTCTTCGCAGAATCGAGAGTGACCCCGGCAACCACATGCTGTGGAGTTTCTCCGGTCGCCCCCGCTTGCAGGCCCATTCATCCGGTTTGCCGCTCGGCTCGCACTGGAGCTCTTGATTCGCAGCGTCAGCCCATCCGAAGCTGCCTCGGCGGACGGGAGCTGCAACGTCAGGCGGGCGTGCTTCTGTCTCTAAATTTGAGATGCAGGGAGGGAAATGGGAATGCAGGGCAAGCAGCGGCAGGGACTCGAGCCAGCATGATGCAGGGTCTAAGTAATATTCATTTCAAGTTGAGTTCAAAGAGATAAAAAAAAAAGGACTCAGAATTATTATGGTGTCTCGAGTGGCAGTCGGAAAGAAGGAGCCTGGAAAACACACTGTGACCCTGGCGGCTGTCGCAACCGGTTCCCTGCACCGCCGCACCTCCCCTGCCTGCCACCCGCGTTGCCGGGCTAAAAAAGCCGCCTGCCCGTGACAGCAGGTACCTCATACAGCAAGGCCCGGGCAGTCCCATCAAAATTTCTCGAATCTCTCACAACACACCTCCGCTTCCCACCCGCCGTGTGGTCAATTGCGCTCCACCCTTTCTCCGAGCTCCTCCTCCGTCTCGCGCGAACTCGCCTTTCGCCCCGTTTCCTTTTCCCTCACCAAACAGCCCCAGCCGATACCGGACAAGATGGGATACCTCGACGACGAAGTCAAGCGCCTGCAGGGCATCATCGCCAACATCGAGGGCCGGGTGCAGGCCCTGGAGGGCAGGCAATTGGGCGGCGGCCAGAAGAAGACGGCGGAGGAGGTTCGCATGATCCTCATCGGGCCTCCCGGTGCCGGTATGTGACGCTGTCGACCAGAAGCACGGTCGCCCAAAACACGCGAAAAGGCGCACTCACACGGCACAGGCAAGGGGACACAGGCGCCCAAGATCAAGGAGAAGTTCAACTGCTGCCACCTGGTAAGCCAATTGGGCCGTGGCCGAGCTCCCACCGTCGACTCTGATCGCTAACCCCTACTCTTCCGCGACACCCAGGCGACCGGCGACATGCTGCGGTCCCAGGTCGCCAAGAAGACGACTCTCGGCCGGGAAGCCAAGAAGATCATGGACGCCGGCGGCCTTGTCAGCGATGACATCGTCATTGGCATGATCAAGGAGGAGCTGGACAACAACAAGGAGTGCAAGGGCGGGTATGTTGAACGGGTGTGCTGCTGGCAGACCCACGATGTGCGCTAACACGTGTCCCCTCCTGCTCAGCTTCATCCTCGACGGCTTCCCCCGCACCGTCCCGCAAGCCGAGGGCCTCGACAAGATGCTGCGCGAGCGCAACCAGTCGCTGCAGCACGCCGTGGAGCTCAAGATCGACGACGAGCTGCTGGTGTCGCGCATCACGGGCCGCCTGGTCCACCCCGCCAGCGGGCGCAGCTACCACACCACCTTCAACCCGCCCAAGGTGAACATGACGGACGACATCACCGGCGAGCCGCTGATCCAGCGCAGCGACGACAACGCCGAGGCCCTCAAGAAGCGCCTGGCCACTTACCACAAGCAGACCGCCCCGGTCGTCGACTACTACCGCAAGACGGGCATTTGGCAGGCTATCGACGCCGCCCAGGCGCCCGGCCAGGTCTGGAAGAGCCTGCTGGCCATCTTTGACGGCGACAAGGCCAAGGCCAAGGCCGCCGGCGGCGGCATCCTGAGCAAGCTCGCGCCCAGCTCGTAGATGGGCGGCGCGGGCACGGGTTGGGTTGGGGGCCAGGGTTGGGCCGCGGCAGAACAGGGGGACAAGCGTTTGAGGCGGTGGGAGCTCGACATGCTGCTCTAGTTTGGTCGCAGTTGACCGAGGAGCTATCGGACTCGCGGAGGGGACGTATCCGGATCTCGTATGCTTTCGTCTTTGTCGCCCAACACCATCCGATCGACGGACTTGTTGCGGGTGGCCTTGGAAGGAGTTGCGGAAAATCGGCTTATACCCAGCGCCAAAAGCGGCGGGTCTCGGACGGGATCTGCCAACATGGCGAGGTTCGGTGTGATAGAAGCCCTGTACTTACACATGTAGAAATGCCTAACCGACTACCCTACTTGGAAACTGCTCGTTGGGTGAAGAAGAACCTACCTACCCATTGGGCCTCAAAGGCACTTAAACTTGGCAGATTCTGTGTATCCCCGAAGAAGGCCACTCGCGCCAACTTTGCAAACCTTGCCATCCACGTATCCCACCTTCTTGCTCTCAAATTCCGGCGTAACCACTAAAAATACCACTTCCATTCTTCCAACTTCAACCAACACTTATGAAGTAGCTCTAAACGACGGGCAATGATCTATTCAAGGGGTATATCTAAGAAGAATGTACGGGCCAAGGCAGAATACATACCCAGCCCCCAGTCACCCGCCGGCCACCAGCAACCAAGCCATCTGTGCCGCCTCCTCTTGTATAAAAAAAAGGGTATTCCATATGCAAACCAGGCCAACCATCCCCACCTAGGCCAAAAAGAGAGCCCCTCCTCCTCCTCCTGCTCCGCCTCCTACTTATATAACAAACCATGCTCCCCCCTAAAAGAGGACGAACGACGCGCCTCACGGCGCCGAGGATGTGGCCGCCGCCGCCGCCGAGCAGCCCCTACCACCACCACCAGCCGGCGCCTCACATACCACCACCAGCAAACCGCACCACGCCCACGCCATGCCCAGCAGCGACCAAAACAGCCCCGCGGCGGCGCGCCCGTCGGCCGCCCACGACGAGACCGACACGTACAGGACGACGAAGAGGGACCCGCACCGCTGCAGACGAAGAAGCTGCTAACACTCCTGGAGCCACTACCTCCTCGGCGTAGCTAATAACCCAACCAATCAGTACGTTATTCGTTACCCTGTACCGGGCTTACTTAAAGGGGGAGGGAGGGGAGAGAAGTGGTAATTTACCATTCACCATCTGCCGCTGCTTGTTGAGCCAGCTCCGGGGCGCGTCGTGCCGGCGCTGCAGCACGACGTGGTTGCTCTGCAGGCGGCTGGTGAGGTCGTACCACGCCGTGGTGATCATGGCGTTTTCGCGCTGCAGGTTCTTGATGATTTGGTCGGTGGCAGCCTGGGTGCGGGACAGGGTTAGTTTCTCGTCACAGTAAGAGGGGGGGGGG
>MU854376.1:0-61458 GCA_033296685.1 Parachaetomium inaequale | reverse complement strand
CTATATGAAGTCGACATGGCAACCACAACATAACACAAGACAACAAACGCACTATAACAAGAGTTCCTGGGAAAATAAAATAAAATAAGATTGGGAAATAAACGTACCTTGTGAGCGGCAAATGCGCCACCATTCTCTGCGAGCTTGAGCCGTCGTTGGAGGTCGTACTTTTCCTGCTCCGACTTTTCCAGTTGCTGTTGTAAGAACGCCGTCAGCAGCCCGAACAAAAACCAAAACTATCTCGACCCAAATCCAAAGGATTAATCCAATCCGCTATGAAAGTGGGAAGGAAAAGAAGAGGGAAGAAAACCGGGCAGGGCTAGGATGATTCGTTCTGCAAAAGCCTCTCAAACCATTCTTTTGCCGTCCTCCCCTGCTCCGTCTCCTCCTCAGACTTCAGGGACACAGGAGAAGAAGGAGACGGTGGCAACGGCGGCCGCACCCCCCGCTTGAAAAGGCGCACCCCCAAAAACGAAACCATATAAGGCGAATCAATCCTCGGGGCCGGATCATGACTCACCTCCACCTTTTGCTTCAGCGCAGCCTTGAGCTTATCAATCTTGTCGGCGTCCTCCTTCCTGCCCTTGGCCTGAGCGGCGGCGGCCTCCTCCTGGACGGCAGCAGGAGACTGACCACCCCCGGCAGAAGAAGCCAGCGCATCGTCCAGCCTCTTCTGGACCTTATCCTTGGACACGAGCGCGCCCATAAGCTGGTCCTTCATGCGGTCGAGCTCAAACACGCGCTGGGCGAGCTGCTTGCGCGTGGCCTCGAGCTCGGTGCGCAGCGACTCCGAGATGAGCTCGTCCGACGACTTGAGCACGGCCAGCGCGGCCATCTGCTCCTGCCCGATGGCGTCGACTGTGCCACTGTTAGCAAAGGGTTCACTACCGTAACAGCCGGACTCGTCGAGGTAGTCGTGCAACGTACGGTCTGTCTTGAGGCGGAGCAGCTCGCGCTCGCGGTCGGCGGCGTCGCGCTCGAGGTCCTGCATGCGCCGGCGGACCGTCTCGAGGTCGCGCGTCGCGTCGAGCAGGTCCCGGCGCATGTTGACAAAGGCGGCGTCCCTGAAGTAGCCGGGCGTTAGTAACTGGAACGTGGGGTTCACGGCCAGGGCGGCGTTGATGCCGGAGACTAACCCTTCTCCCGTGGCGTTGTCGACCAGCGCGTTGATCTGCTCCTGGGCCACGGCGTGCTTCTCCATGGCTTCGGTGGCCTGGAGGCGGTAGTGCTCTATCTTTTGGCTGGCGCCGTCGAGCTCGCTGCGGAGTCGTTCGTTTTCCGAGGCTACGGCCATGTTATTCCGCAGGAGGCTATTTTCGGCCTTGAGGCGCTGGAGCTCGAGGCGCAGGGCGACGGCTGGGTCGGCGGTGGTCTCGAGCTCCTGTTCGAGGTTAAATTTCGTAGTCGCGGCGCCTGGGCTCTCGGAGCCCGGCTGGGATATGTCGCCCATCTGGAGTTGCTCCTGGAGCTCCTTTATGGTGCTCTCGTCGAGCTGCCGTTTTGACTCGAGATACTCGACTCTCGTTTTGAGCTCCTCGTTGGCGTCCTGCAGGGCATTCTTGGACTGGAGCGTGTAGATGATCTCCTGCTCGTTGCTAGTCAGGACCCGAACCTTTTCTTCGATCTCCTTCTGCAGCTTCCTGTTCTGCGCCTTCACGTCGTCGAAGTTCCGGAGGTCCTGCTCGAGCTGTAGGATCTGCTCGTCCAAGACGCGGTTCCGTTGCTGGATGACGGTGAGGTCTTGGGCCTTCTTCTTGTAGTTTTCCAGCCCCTTGATCAGCTGCTGCTGCTGTTTTGTCTCGTGCTCGAGCACTGTGACCTTGTCTTCGAAGTCCTTTAGCCGCTCGGCCTTGCCGCGCAGAGTCTCGTTCTCCTTTTCGTATCTTGTCGAGCGCATCGTCTCCTTCTCCAGCAGGTCCTCCAGGCGGTCGATCTCGGTCATCTTGTCGCGGATCTCATTGCGCAGATCCTTGATGGCGGATGTCGCGTCAGAGCCCCTGGCTCTTTTGAGCGTCGTGAGTTCATCCTGGGCGAGCCTGAGATCCCTCAGCATGGCCTCCCGGGTGTCGAGCAGCTTGTCCAGGCGTGATTGCAGGTCGGCGTTTTGCTTCTTGAGGGTCTCGACCTTGCCCTTCATCTGCTCCAGCTCTTCGGCCATCAGATCCGGATCCCTGAAGGCAAAGATGTTGTCGACGTCGGTGTCAACATCGGCCGCCTGCGGCTCCTCCCCTGCCTTGTCCTCCCTGTCGGACCGCAGCTCGGTCTTCTGGTTGATGATCCTGGCGATCTCGCCCTGGGTCTGGCTATCGAGTGCGAGGATGTTGGGGACGTATGTCCTCGAGAGAGACCCCATGCAGCCGGCCGTCAGGAAGGCCGAGAGGAACTCGCACAGGGCATTGTCGGTCGGGTTCTCGGCGATGGCGCGGAACTCGGAGGGCGACGGGGCGAGGAGGGGGTTGTCGGTGCGGAGGAAGCGGGCCAGGCCGCGGTAGACGGTCTCGAGGTTCTGGCGGTTGTCGTGGTCAGACTGCGGGCTAAGGATGAGGCTGGAGGCGTGGAACTCGGGGCCCAGCATCTGCTCGAGGATCTGGCCGAGGATGATGCCGTCGCGGAGGTCCTGCAGCGTCTCGGCCTTGTGGCGCGTCTCGAAGGTGTTGGCCCATTTCAGGAGGGCCGCCTGGGTGAGGGGGCTGTACTGGGCCATGGTGATGGTGGTGAAAGATGGTGTTGTCTCCAGCAATCGCTATGCAGGTGGGAACCTGAATACGGGCAGGGGGGGGGTAAAGAGAAGCAAGACCCCCGGGCAATGTCGAGGGCAACTGCGGGCTGCTTTTTATTCGGAAATGACCATTGCGCATGGCTATAAAAGGCGGAAAGGGACACAATAGCTGTTCCGGGAATGTTGCCTCAGTCGGGATTCCCGCGTTTCATGATTGCGCTGTTCGTGTCTGTTCGAGAAAGGCATTGTTCAGGTCGATTTCAGAGGCTCCGGGGCATTTGCTCGGGTCCCACACGGCGCTGGGACGATCCCTGCTGCAGCTGTGGCCCTGTCGATTGGCTGCGGGGAGGCAGGGGAGGACCACGGCGTCATGCATTGATCAGAGCCGCGTCCAACGGTCCCGCGGACATTGAAGCGGCAGGCAGCTCTCATTTGAACTAGATTGGAGCATGTTCATGAGGAGTACGGTCTTTGTCTTGCGGCTTACAGTACCCGTGCCTTTATTGTTCGTTCTTCCCAAGGTTAGATTTCTTCTTTCTATATACTTCCGTTTCCTCTCTTCTATTTCTTTCTTTCTTTCCTTTTCTTTCTTTCTTTTTTAAATCTCAAAAGGTACAACATATCCGTCCTTATCCTCACCTCTATTTCCCTTTTTTCATTATTTTGTAGATCTTAAAGTTGCAACGAATGTCAAAGTTCGGTACCTGACTAACAACCAAACAACGCGAGGGTTGAACAATGGAAGTTAACACTGAACAGCTCCACAAGAACAACCTTGATCTTGCTCCTAGCCCGATCAATCTGGTGCCCGTCTGGCCGAAGAAGGCTTGTGTCACAAGTTGATGGTAAATATGTTTGTTGCTCGATATCTTGAACTACACGAAATCCAATAGATCACTAGGCGCCCCCTCTGTTCCGCACGCTGCCTTGTAATGAACCCCCCATAACGCCTAGGAAACCAGGAAACCAACTGCCTATCACTCCAGCAGGAGCTGGACATAATCCTCCCGTATCATTCGTGCTCTCGAAGTGTGCGTCGCTCGTTGTCGCGTTATGTCTCGCCGTCGTGTCCAAGGAACCTCTCCTTCAGAGGCCGACGCCACCACCCATCTGGTGAACCTCCTGATCCTCCTCAACAAGAACCTGGTACTCCTTCCCCCATGCCGAGACCGAGCCGAGGACCTTCTCGCCAACCTTTGCCGCAAAGCCCCTACTGTTGTCAGCACGCCGTATCGTGAGGGCGAATCGCATGATGGGCCGTCGCATAAGATGCGAGCGAGAACCTACTTGATCAGGGTGTACTCGTGGGTAATGACTCCGCCGGCGTCGACAACGGCCTTCTTGGCCTGGCTCACAACCGAGTCGGGCGTCTCGGGCGGGTAGGTGATGAGGACGGATTTCTGGATGTCGACGGCGATGACGCCAGAGAGCAGCGTCAGGGCTGCGAGCAGGAACGAGAAGAGTCTCATGGTTGCGACTTGGAGGGGTCCCGTGTTATTGGTTTGCTGGTTTCTATAATTTGAGAGTCGCACAGACGGCGTAGTTGTCTCGCGGTTTTGTAGAGTTGAGTCGAGAGAGCGATGACGCTGTTTGGACCGAGTTGCGTTGTTGGGTGGCAAGAGATCCTTCCCTGGACTTCTTGCGACAGCCGCGCGGCCCCTCGTTTTACATCGGACAAGGGCGGCTCAGAAGCCCTGCCACGGCGCGGTGGCATGCATGAGTGCCGAAACAGGCAGCTAATCAAGGCGCGGTGGCTTAGGTAACCTGCTGCTTTCAGCAGGTCAGAGCTTCCAACGGTGGCCCAAGCGCCCTCCCACCTTGCCGCGCCAACACCTTGACAGCCTCTCGCACTAGCCTGATTGGGTACTGACCTTGAACTGGCGAGGCAGCGAAGTGCGTGACGACGACCGATTGCAAGCAGCAACACCAACGAAAAACACACTTCCCCGAACCCGCAACCTCGACCCACGACCCACGACCCACGACCCACGACCACACATTCCATACCGCCGCCAACCCTCGATTTTTCCGTCCAGTCGTCGCCATGCCAGCCACCACCGCAGAGACGCTGTCGCTGGTGACGCGCAACGTCTCGGTTGCGCCGCTGGTGCTGCTCTCGGTCGTCGACCACTACAACCGCACAGAAGCCTACAAGAGCAAGACCAAGCGGGTCGTGGGTGTGCTACTGGGGCAGAATGACGGCAAGAACGTGCGCGTGTCCAACAGCTTCGCAGGTGAGCAGCAGGCCACCCCATGGATGCTCCCCGACTCTCGCTGACCCAACTGCACAACTAGTTCCCTTCGAGGAGGACGACAAGGACCCGTCGGTCTGGTTCCTGGACCACAACTACGTCGAGTCGATGAACGACATGTTCAAGAAGGTCAATGCGCGCGAGAAGCTAATAGGCTGGTACCACTCGGGCCCGAAGTTGCGGGCCTCGGATCTCGAGATCAACGAGCTCCTCAAGCGCTACACACCCAACCCGCTGCTGGTCATCATCGACGTCCAACCGAAGGAGTCCGGCGTTCCGACAGATGCGTACTTTGCTGTGGAGGAGATCAAGGATGTATGTGCTCCCTCGCCTTCCTCCGTATGGCGGGGTCGTTAACGGGCTTGAACAGGACGGGACCACCACATCCAAGACCTTTGTGCACACACCGACAATTATCGAGGCCGAGGAGGCCGAAGAGATTGGCGTGGAGCATCTCCTGCGCGACATCCGCGACGTAGCCGTCGGCACCCTCTCGACCCGTGTCACCAACCAGCTCCAGTCGCTGCAGGGTCTCCACCTCCGCCTGCGCGACATCCAAGCATACCTGCAGAAAGTCCTCGACGGGCAGCTCCCGGTCAACCATGCGATCCTGGGCAACCTCCAGGACGTGTTCAACCTGCTGCCGAACCTATCTACTCCCAAACCCGGCGCTGCGGCCAACGGCAGCAAGGGCGACACCGAGCTCAACTACGCCATGAGCGTCAAGACCAACGACCAGCTCATGGCTATCTACCTGAGCAGTCTCATCCGGGCCATCACGGCCTTCCACGACCTGATTGAGAACAAGATCCAGAACCGGCAGCAACAGGAGGAGAAGGAGGCGGCCAAGAAGGAGGGCGAGAATGGTGGCAAGGAGGGTGAGAAGAAGGAAGGCAGCCCGGCGCTCAACGGTGACGCCAAGGAAGGCGGCGGAGACAAGGAAAAGGAGGCGTCCAAGGAGAAGAAGAAATAGCCTAGACAGAGCGGGAGCTAGGGACATGAATGACTGTACGAGATTCGTAACTGCTCGAACGGCTCGGGCATGTCGGTATTATGGCAATAGCATTGGCCGGTAACTGGGCAACTGAACCGGCCCCTCGACCATCTATCAGCCATGTGATTGGGCTAGGATTTCTTCGTCCTGCCACGCAGTTTTCACCCCAGGGCTCCCACTATCCGTTCTCTGGCACGTCGCTGTAGACATTTGACCCCTCTTATACATCCGCAACAATACCCGCCATCTCCTCCCTCCCCACCCTCCTTTGAACCACGTACCGCCCCAGCGCAGCACTCCATCTCTCCGCCAGCAGACACGCCAACAGGTGTTTACAAACCGGCACCCCCTCCCCAGCCCCAACCGCCAACCCATCCAGACTCATCCCCCCAAACGACCACTCCATCCCTGTCTCTCCCATAACACCCCCAGACCCCATCTCCCCTCCCCTACCCTCCCAACCATCGTGTGATCCTGTAATCGCCTCCCCCTGCACAGCAGCAAACGCAAAAGCAGCACAGTTGCAGTGCCACGCGTCCAGCCGCACAATGTACCCCCCCTTCTTCCCCTGGTTCACCACCGGGCCCGTACCCGTCTCATCCCCGCCGTCACCGCCGCCGTCATCCCCGTGCTGCTGCTTCCGCCTCCGCCGCCGCGTCTCGCGTGCTGCCTCGGCTGCGGCGGCTGATTGGACGAGGTAGAAGACGTGTGTTTTCCTGCCCTTCGCCTTCCCATCCGCAGCTGGATTTGCATCCCCATCCCGATGGTTGCCGTCTCCCGCGGGGGGATGGACATCGGCACCGGCATGTACACCGGCACCGCCCTGCCCGTCGGCCGCAGCATCCAACCAGGCCTCTCCTCCTCCTCTCCTCCCACCCGCCCCTCCTCCTACGCCTAATCTCGCAGCCCCCGCCGCATCACCACCACCACCACCACCACCACCACCACCACCACCACCATCGCCGTCGATGACCTTGGGCTGGTTGTGGTCGTTGGATTTGGCACTGTAGCTGGGGAGTGCCACTGCAACCACCCGCGCGACAAACCCGCGCTCGAGCAGGTCCAGCGCGGGGAGCACCAGCCCCGGGAAGAGCACGTGCAACGTGACGATCAGGTGCCGGTGGGACGGGGGGACGCGGCGGAGGGGGTTGCTTGTTTCTGGTGAGGGTTGTTTTGAGGGGACTGAGCTTACGCTCCTTTTGGGTCGAGGTTTTTCTGAGCTGGGGTCGGCTGTTGTTTGGTCGGCTGTTGTTTGGTCGTCTGTCTGGTCGGTTGGGAGTGTGAGGGGTATGGTGGAGATGGCGGTTAGGAGGGAGGTTAGCAGGGCGCGGGAGGTGGGGAGTGGGTTGGGCGTTGTGAGGGGTTGGTTTGGGGGGTTAGCGAGGGGTGGTAGGGCGGTCATGGTGTTTTTTTGAGGAGTGATTTTGGAGGTTGTTATTTGGTGGTTGTGGTGAGAAAGGAGGAGTGAGTTGGGGCGGGACTGGATTGTTCTGGTTTGTCCTCAGGCAGCAGTATCACTACAGCCAGCATCGCGCGACGACAATATGAAGGCTGCCTGAATATACAGTTGACATTGCAGTCATGCCTAGAATACATCTTCGAATCGCATAATACAACACTTCGCCCTATACCCACTCCTTGGGGTTCTGCAACACCTCGACCAGCCTCGCCTCCCTGCTCTTCGGCTCCGGCTCATACATGTACCTCCAGCTCGCCGTCAGGGGCAAGCTCATCAGGATGCTTTCTACCCTCGCCCCCGGCGTATTCAGGCCAAAGGCAGTCCCCCGGTCGTGCACCAGGTTGAACTCGACGTACTTGCCCCGGCGCAGCTGCTGCCACTCCTTCTCCTTCTCGGTGAAGGGCATGTCCTTGCGCTTGTTCACGATGGGGACGTAGGTCGGCACGAACGACTTGAGCGAGTCCTGCACAAAGGCGAACAGGTTCTCCCGGTCCGAGACCGACTCGTCGAGGTCGTCGAAGAAGATGCCGCCGATGCCGCGCGACTCGCCGCGGTGCTTGTTGTAGAAGTACTCGTCGCACCACTTCTTGAACCGCGGGTAGTAGTCCTTGTCGTGCTTGTCGCATACGTCCTTGAGCGACTTGTGGAACTGCACCGCGTCCTCGTCGAAGAGGTAGCTCGGCGTCAGGTCGCAGCCGCCGCCGAACCACCACGCCCCCGACGACCCGTCTGGGTTGGCCGTCTCAAAGTATCGGTAGTTTAGGTGCACCGTTGGCGCCATGGGGTTCTTGGGGTGCACGATCAGGCTGAGCCCGGCGGCGAAGAACTCGAGGCTGTCGGGGATGTTGGCTTCGTCGGCGATGTTCTTGTGGTTTGCGCGCATCTTGAGGATGGCTGGCTTCGGCAGCGTGCCGTAGACGACGCTGACGCCGACACCCGCCTTCTCAAAGATTTTGCCGTCTTGGAGAACACAGGTGATGCCGCCGCCGCCCTCCTTGCGCTGCCACTCGTCTACCCGGAACGGCGTCCCGTCCACCTCTTCCAGCGCCCGCACGATCGCCCTCTGCTGCTCCTTGGCGAACTTCTCCATGCGCAGGCGCATGGGTGAGACCTCGGACACGCCCTGCTCGGCTTTGAGTTGCTGGTCGCGCTCGGCGAGGGTCGGGGTGTCCATCCGGAGGGGTTCGTCGATGGCCTGCTCAGCACATGGTCAGCGAACCGGATCGCGATGGAAGTCAATGTTGTGTGACCATGCGCCGAGGCATACCATCTTGTATGTGAGTGGCGCCGCAATCAACAGACCAAAGGCTGCCCAACCCAAGTATCTCCCTAGCGGCGCGAGGGTGTGGCCGGAGGCGCCGGGACTCGGGAAGCTCGACAAGATTCGCCGGGAAGTCCAATTCGTGTTGACGGCCGGCGCACTACCCAATTGACTGCGACATCTGCATTGCGCAAAGAGGCGCAGAGCTGGTCGCCGGGAAGCCATCGCGACGGGCCTTATGTACGACGTCTACGTGGCAGGAGGGTGTCGAGCTGCTGGAACAATCAGACGATTCTCGGCGCAGACATGAGGCCACTTTCCAGATGCAGCAACTGAGAAGCCGGCACACACCGAGGAGCCCTGGAGATGCCCGTCCACAATCCGAGAGGTCCGCCAACTGGAAGGGGCCGTCTGGCTCGGCTGATCTCGCTGTCAAAATCGGATGTTCAAAAAATCCAGAGCTCCGGGAATGGTTCCCGTTGATGACCCAGCGGAGCGGGAGCTTCGCGGCGCCAAAAGTGTCCGTGTCCGGGATTCGGTCTGGGCGCAGTCAAATCCCACACCGCGGGGTGCCCCTTGCAGGGCCGGGAAGCGGGGCATAGCGTGAGACAGCTCCACCGCAAAGGAAGACAACTTAAAGGAGAATGAGATGCGAGAGGGCAAGGCTTCAGTCAACCAAAAGTCGCAATCGCGCAAAGGTGCTGTCGGCGCCCAGTCTAACGCTGGTTGAATAGAGTTAGTTGCCCTTGGTCAAGAAGCTGGGCGACGTCCAGCACAGTAGCCAGCCGAATACGCACCGAACTTGATGCTCTCTTTCCGAACATCTTCCATGCATTTACCATAGATAAACGTCAGTGTTAGTCAGCTGCCGGCGAATCAACTCATTTCGGGTTTCGAAACGGCAAAGCGATGCGGATGGAAGCAGCTGAGCAAGCAAAGATGGCAGAGGCAAGCACCTGCCCACGCAAGAACCATGTGAACATGCCGTCTGATTCACCAAGGCTGCCGCCGCGCTAGGCCCAAAGAAGCTAGAGCTGCTCTCCCTCCCCATTTAGTCATCGGGTCAGCCCCGCCTCCGCCAACCGTGCCGTGCGACCTGACCCCCCAGCGTTTATCAAGGCGCCAGCATACGCAACCTTGCCCGACGTCAACCTTCCTCCAACAACCACCGCCATCTCCTCGTCCTCCAAATAAGGTACGCTCGCAACCCATCTCGCATCCGCCCCCGGTGCACTCGGCTCCCGTTCTGCGTCGCAGAAACAGCATCGCTGACATTCCATACGCCTTGTTCGCAGGCATCGCTGAGAAACACACGCTTGCGTCGGCATCTCCTAGTCAATCAATCCATCCTTTCGACAGCCCTCAAAATGCGCAGCAAGTTCAAGGACGAGCACCCCTTCGAGAAGCGCAAGGCCGAGGCCGAGCGCATCCGCCAGAAGTACTCTGACCGCATCCCGGTAAGTCGTCCTTTACAGGCGGTGAAGCACTCTTTCGACAGGTCCCGGTGAACCCCGCCGAAAGCCCGTCGCTCTCCCCCGACCGCCTGCGCAATCAACGCCCACCATATCGCTAACGTATTCGCCGTCTAGGTCATCTGCGAAAAGGTCGAGAAGAGCGACATCGCCACGATCGACAAGAAGAAGTACCTGGTACCAGCAGACCTCACCGTCGGCCAGTTCGTCTACGTCATCCGCAAGAGGATCAAGCTCTCCCCGGAGAAGGCCATCTTCATCTTCGTCGACGAGGTCCTGCCGCCCACCGCTGCGCTCATGAGCAGCATCTACGAGGAGCACAAGGATGAGGACGGGTGAGTCTTTTCCGAGCCAGCCGGTCACGCGGCCCACTTACAGCCTGCCGCACATGATGCTAACCTTGGCCTCTGCGCACAGGTTCCTTTACATCACCTACTCGGGCGAGAACACCTTTGGCAACTTCGAGACCGCCTGAGCGATGAACCCCCGACTTCATTCTTGCATTTCCTAGATGCGTTCGCGGCGTTTTCGGTTACTGGTTTGGGACGACGAGAGACGAGGGATCACCTGGGAGAGGACGGACTGGTTATCATGCACCTGCCTTTTTTGCTTGGCTCTTTTTTGCAGTGGCTTCTTGGGGCTGTGAGGACTTGAGGACGGGGAAACGGCTCAACCACGGCAATACTGCGCTAGGCAGTCATCGGACAGGGCGGAATGACTCCTCGCCGGGTTGGCTACTGCCTCTCGGGCTGTCTAGACAGTATCGTGATTGGGTCCTATTACACGCCGCGAATCGAGTTTCTCCTGACCTGTGCTGCGTTCCTGTCTCCAGCTCGCGGTGCAAACCAAACGGCCAGATGGGCTCCCATCCCTGCCGGCCCCCCTTGGCTCGGCCTGGCCCCGGCCGGGAGTGGGTCAGGCCCCGGATCCGCCTTGGCCCGGATTGGTGGATACACCCGGACTGCAGTCAAGACAGGAAGCCGGCGTGTTGTCGACCTAATAGCCAGAAATACACGTGTCGCTCTTACGGCCAAGTTACTGCGTTGTGTGATATACCTTTTCCTCACACTGAACGTGTTCCTCTGATGAGCCACTAAGTGGTGGTGCTCTTAGGTGTTGGCCTGGACTTGATGGCATGCCGCCAGATTCTTTACACTCTCTCGCCCTGGCTGCTCATTCTGCGCTTGCTCACGTACTTGGAACCTGGTCCGTGTCCCTGGGGACTCGGACTTATCAGCCCCTTCACTATGCATCTCCTGAAACTGGCGATGCGTGTGTATGACGTCTCACATCCTTTGCTTACATACCATAGGGTAACAGCCCTTTGACATATTTATATGTACCTTGGGTATATATCCGATGAGCTGCGGCAGGCGAGAAATAACTCCATGACCAAAGGATGCTAAGAGTTGTTTCGGTTTCGATGGTCTTGACGGTTATCTGTCGCAAATCCCCTTTCAACCTCCTGTCCTCTGTGTGAACGTCAACCTTCAAGGCTGAGCATGCAAAACAACTGAAATAATAATAATAGAATACTGGGCGGTCTGCCGCAAAATATGACTAGGTGATCAATGTATACTAGACTAAACCACATTACAGTGGATGGACAGCATGTAAAAGTAGCCTGAACAAAACAGCAAGGGGATTAACCAGCAAACCATCTGGATTAGTACACACAAAACACTTGATACTCAATAAATATATTGACCAAGCACCTGTGAACGCCCCTGATACCTAAGTAGGCAACCCAACCAACAACTTGCCCAACACAATCAATCATACTAAAAAGCAGGCCGGTAGTTATGCCTTTGTCGCAATAATGAAAAGGCTAAGGGGCAAAAAAAAAAAAAAAGGGACAAATAACTATTTTTACACAACACCAACCAACAAACAGCAAAGCAATGCCACGCCAATCCCCTCCTCCCACCATCCATCAATCACCTTTTCCCCACAGAAATAATGCACCCCTTGTCATCATCTTCTTCTGCAACCAAAGTCCAAGTCTTCCTCCCCTCCCCTCCCCTCCTCTTTCACTCGCATCGAACCCCCCCGCTTCCTTTTCGTCGCCGTTCATTACCCACCGCCATCCGCCACCCGCATCCATCCCATCATTAATCTCATCCTCCATACTGCATGGGACTTTTAGAATCTCTCGTTCCCCATCCACCAAGACTGTACAGAACAACAGAGAAAAGAAAAAGAAAAAGCGATCCAGTGACCTCCACATCCACACCCACCCCCCTTTCCCTCGAGCACCTGGGAGATTGTGATCCGTGTATCGTGATAGACGGGTCCGCACCACTTCTCTGGGGAAACCCCCTTTGCCAGCAGCAGTCAGTCGACCGGGGCCGTGACCTCGTGCCTCTTTTCAGGAGTAGACTCTGCCGAACAAAGGGATGACTCGGGGATGGGGGGAGTCGGGGTGGTGGATTGGGGAAAAAAAAAACAGAACTTGGTCGCGGAGAAGAAACGAAGAAGAAAATAAAAAACAAGAACCCAGTCTCTCCCGAATGTGTCCATGTGTGCAAGTTCGCGCCTGCGTAACACAACTTGCGGGGGGATATGTGAGATGGAATACGTGGTACGGGATGCGACGATATGGGATGGGGTATATGCAGGGTCCGATTCCCGAAAATGCTCTTCGCCCCGGGCCACCAGATAAAAAAACAAGAGAAGATGTGGAAGAAAGGGAACTGGAGTATAAACATTGATCGAGCAAGCCCCCCGACTCTCAAATGCATGACAAGAACGGATAGGTTTTTTAGCTCACGCCGTTCACCCCAGACAAAACACATCCGATTCCAAGCAAAATGTCCAAGCAAAAACCGCAGCGGTATTAGA
The DNA here is from genome assembly GCA_033296685.1 of Parachaetomium inaequale. Lineage (NCBI taxonomy): Eukaryota > Fungi > Ascomycota > Sordariomycetes > Sordariales > Chaetomiaceae > Parachaetomium > Parachaetomium inaequale. The sequence continues at coordinate 48,460 of MU854376.1, read as the reverse complement.
ATCCCCAGATCCTGACGCCGAGAAAAACACCGTAGTAATAGTACGCCAAGGGTGGACAGCGTCCGTCGTCCTAGGTTTCCTGGCCTTGAAAGGCCGGATATGCTGCGTAGGCAGGTTGCTCCGTCTCATGCCGTTTCGGCACCTCAGGTGCAGGTCGCCTCAGCCTTGTCTGGACACCACCGCAGAGAGGGTCGGCCAAAAAAGCCATCGTGCAACACCGGTCTCCCGGAAAGGAACCTTCAGCTCCGGGGTGGCTAGGAAAAATCTCGGGGCTAGCCGGGATTATTCCCAGTCTTGTGCCGCTTCGGCATCCGCGGAGTAGGGGGCTGTTTCCCCTTGATCTGGACTCCGTTCAGTTGCGGGGTCCCGATGGGCACCGGCGTCGGGGCCGACGCGGGGGTATCCTCCTCGGCCTTCACGGTCGACGGCCTCCTCCTCTTGTTACTGTTCTGCGCCGGCGACGTGTTTGCGCTCGGTCCGCTGGAGTTGGTGCCTTGCTGGCTCGCCTGCAGCTGCATCATCGGCGCCGACATCTGCCCCGGAATTGGGCTGCCGACGATATGCGGAGAGCCTGGCAACATGGAGTTGACCATGGCTGGGCTGGCGCCAACCTGGAATTGGCCGAATCCGGGGGTCCGGGGCCCGCCCTGTGGCATGGGCTGGCCGTTCATCGCTTGTGCAGAGGTGTTGACCTGGTTGAGATACTGATCGAGTGCGGCGTAAGGCGCCAGCCCGGGATGCGTATGGTAATAGCCAAAGAGCGGGTTCATCTGGCCCATAATCTCAACCATCTATCGGAAGTCAGTGCTGCATCAGCGAGGCAGAGACGACGGGGAGGGAGCGTACCTCAAGAAACTGATACACGGCCTCCGTGATGCCCATGCCACTCTTTACGACGGAATGCGGAAGCTCGATATCGGGGGGAGGGCCAGGAGGTGCCTTGGCCGGTTTCGCTTTACTTTTCTTGCTCATCTCTGGAGACTGCTTGGGGTCCTGTCCATTGAGATTGCGCCATTCCTTGACCCAGTTGTGCGACGGCCTCGCAGCCTGAATCACGAGTTTTCTTGAGACATACTCCTCGTGGCCGGTGGTCTCGAACTCAAAGATATCGAACTTTTGCTCAGGGTCAAAATGGACACGGAGGCTGCCAGTCGCAACAAGCTGTCCCGCATTGTCAATATTTTGTCCCCAGTGTCCCAAAAGAGGGTGACTTACGTGTGCGCCATCCTCAAACCAGTAGACGAGACTCGCCTTGTCGTTCCATATCATATGGCAGTCGTTGGGCATCGATCTGTCGATTGTCCCCTTGTCCATGATCAACTGCATCGACTTGACCCCGTTGTCGAAATGTGTGTGGAAATACCGGGCAATGGCGGGATAGGCGATCTCGTAATGCTTCTGTTGGGACTGGTCCTCGCTGTCCTTGATAAGGATCGAATGCTTAAACACGCCCTTTTGTGAGAAGAACTGCTTGACGAAGCTGTTCCAGTACTCCAGGTCATCCCTGCCCTTCGATCCCTGGAGTCGAGTCAGCGAGGGGATAGGGTACTACCAGTGAAGGCGCTGACATACCAGAAACCCGCTGAGGTGCTCGTTGAACTGCATCAGCTTGAGCAGATACATGCCCTTCAAGGACATGGCAGCATCCCTCCTCTGCTGCGCCAGGTTTGCCATCCCTGCGGCGTGCTGCTGTTGCTGCACATGGGCATGCATCTGGGCTACTAGTTGAGCCTGGTGTTGTGGTTGGGTAGTTTGTGGGGTTTGGGGCGGGGCCTGCGGTTGCTGTTGGGCATTCGGCTGCGGTGTCTGGCCGGGAGGGCCCGGAGTCGGCCCCGGCGTGCTCGCCCCCTGGCCGGGTTGCCCAGGTTGCGGGCCCGGCTGCTGCTGCTGCTGCTGCGGCTGGCCCGGTGGAGGCTGTGGTTGTTGCGGTTGTTGCGGTTGTTGCGGTTGTTGCTGAGGCTGCCCTTGCCCTTGTTGCTGGGCCTGCTGGGCTTGCGCCGCCTGTTGCGCCGCCTGTTGTTGGGCCTGCTGGGCCTGCTGGGCCTGCTGAGCCTGCTGGGCCTGCTGGGCTTGCTGGGCGTGTTGAGCCTGTTGAGCCTGGAGAGCAGCTATTTGGGCCTGCTGCAGGCTGATGTGTTGGGGATTCATGGGGTGTTGGTTCGGGTTCCCTCCTTGTTGTCCCATCTGTATTTGCTGCTGCTGCTGCATTGCGATCTGCTGGGCGAGCATGTTGGTCTACAAGTGTTTGTTAGCACAGGGTTCACCAGCCGAACCTACGCATTCTGCCGCAAATCAAGAGCTTCAATGCGGCCGAGGCTGCCTTACGTTCACAGGTTGGCCCTGTTTATGTTGAGCTAGCTGCGCGTGTTGAAGATGGAGGGGGGGAGCTACCGGCATCCTCCTGCCCATGGCCGCCATGTGCGCAGCCTGTGCAGGGCTCATCTGACTTATCGGTACGCCCATTTGCGCCGACCCCAAGTTCTGATACATGCTATGCTGGGCCATCAGGGCCGCTCGCGCCTGCTGCTGGTGCTGCAACATTTGGAGCCTCTGCTGTTGTTGCATTTGCTGTGCTGCCGGGTTATTCGCGGCGTCTGGAAATCGCGGTTAGCAGACGGCCGGGGGTTGCAGCAGACATAGGGTGACGCGGTACATACACATTTGGTTCATCTGGGGGTGATGGAACATTTGTTGGACCTGCGCCGGGTTCAAGTGTTGCATGGCGGCGTGGGCGTTCGGATTCCCTGGCGGCATGCCTCCCATGAGAGCGGCAGCATTCATTTGAGGGCCCGGGCCCGATACCCCCATATGGCCGACGAGCTGGTGCGGCATCCCGCCCGGAGTCGCGCCGGGCTGGCTCGGGTTGTGCGCCATACCCGGCGCCATGGGATGGCCCGGGGGGCCACCAGGGTGCTGCTGCATTCCGCCGCCAGGGTGCGGCGAAAAGCCTGGTCCCATACTAGCCATCATCTCCAGAGCTGCCGATTACCCACGTAGTGGATATCGACCTGGTGTCCTCCGCTCTATCGCATACGAAACTGGACGCGGGCCGAATGTGCTGTGGGAGCTGACTGTTCGTCGGGGTCGGGCGCGGAGCGTGCGCACCGGAGAGACGGTCGCGTAGGCGTCAAGGGGCGTCGGATAGCCACAAGAGCAGAGTGGGAGAGCGATTGCGACTGTGGCGCGGATTGCCGGCAGGCGTCGCGGGTGGTGCTCAGATGACAGCCCGGGTCGCGGGTGATGCGACGTCCCCGACGGGACAGTACGGGCAAAAACCTCGGTAACGTAAGCGGCGGCGATGATGAAAAGAGAGCGATGCACGATACGGCTATGCGACCGTGTAGCTCGGCGAGGCGTTGGGCGGACGTTTGGGCGAGATCGACAGCTGCGGCAACGACGTGTCGCGGTGGGAGGTGGATTGTGGAGTTTGGCGGACGGGGGGTTGGGATTGGCAAGATTAAGGTCGGGAACCAAGAGAGCGAGCGACCAGGACTGGGTTGCCCGATTGAAAATTGAGGTGGCCCCCGGCAGAGCGTCGAAACTGTAAAGCGTGTGGCAGCCCTCGGTTGGGTGCGAACCTTAACAACAGCGTCTGGAAATGCGGCAGGCAAGGGATCAAAATATTGGCCTCGACGATGGTTCTGCTCGCCTGTCTTCACCATAACATGCCGGGGTTGGACTTCGTAGGAAGACGGGAATCAGGGGACTGCGACTGAGGCGTCGAAGGGTCGCAAGTTGGCTTGGCAGGGAACCTGGGTGGAAAGCTGGGGATCGGGGCAGTTTTGAGACCGACGGGCTGCACGCTGATTTGGGCGGCCTGGGCCCGTGCCACCTTCAGCACTGAGAAACGCGGGAGGCCAGTGTGGGCGCGCTGCAGAGCCCCAGAGCACTGTTGTCGGTATTGGGGAAAATGGAATCCACGACGAGGTCGAATACTGATCAAGTATCATCGGTATCATCGGAGAGATGTCGACGGAGTCCCTTCTTGTGAGTATCGGCGCCGATCCCAACGCGCGATCTCGCAGCAGACACCCAATTGGTTCGGAAACGATTCCAGCCAATGGGACACTCGGATTGCAGGGAGACTAGCGCGCATAATGACGATGATTGGTGATGTTAGCAAGATATTCCCCACTGCCTTTTCCGAATGGCGAGTGTCTTTTCGCGAAGACCCCGCTTGCTAATCGGCCATCACGTGGCTCTGCGTCCGAAATTTTCCTTATCGCTATCGTCGCGCTGAGTATTTCTACAACGCGACGCAGCACCCAAACTGAATTTCTTCTTCCATTCACCACCTCCTCCAACCTTTCCAGCCCGGCTTGCTCGTCAGGCTCGCCACAATTCGTGGGATTTTCAGCGCCAGCGTCGGATTTGGCATCCGTCCTGCGCATTCCATTTTTACGCACGGCAGGCAAGTCGAGGCTGGATTGGTTGTGTGGAGGGTCGGCTCGGCTTGGACTGCAGCGAGCTGAGCGACGAAGCAACACCACTGCAAGGCCGAAGAAGGTAAGCCAGCTCTCCAGCCCTTTCTCTCGCTTTCCCTGCACATCACGCCTCCCGCCGTTGGATGATGACAACGTTTTGAACATGTCTTCTTTTCCCTACTGAGTCGACCATGAACGAAGATTGTCGGGCTTCCCTCCTCCGGGAGGGGCCTGTTACTTGCCAGTATTTTTGTCTGACACACGGCGGAAGACATCCTCGATGTTTTTCTGTCTGTTTGGTGGAGCTCAATCATTTTTGTCTCCCGTCGTTTGGGTTTTCACCAACTCAGTCGCTGACCCGGCAACAGTGGAATCTTCGAGAGCAGTTCTCAGCGAGCATAAATCTTTGCTCTCCCGGCTGGAAGTCTTCTGCATTCTACAACACTCACTAACCTCCAGCAAGCTTTTCAAGCAAGCTTTTCCAGCAAGCTTTGCAACACCGAGCAACAGGTCAGTCACACTGCTTTGTTTGCTCCCCCCTCCGTATGATGAAAATTTTCCCTACATTCGCAGTTTCCACTCGAGTCCTCAAAGAGCCTTTCTGGACAGATGAGAGCGAATCCTTCCTTGGATGTCTGACGGAATCAACCACTTTGTTGTTTTGATTTGCTCATTGCAGAAACCAGCTGCTAACATACTGGTTTAGGTGTCTCCCTTGATGGTCGAACCGTCGCCTAGTGTAGTAATATCATATGCATACCTCGAGTCTGTTCCCAAGCAGTGATCGATCGTGACGTGAATTTTCCTGTTGCGGCACCCATCGAGGTTCTCGACGTGGCCCAACTAACTGCTCGGTCTGTTGGTTCGGTCCACAGTCAGTCGTTGTCCACAAATGCCAACGAGCGTAGACTACTAGCAAAGGGTACTACTGTCGTCTTGTAGCATGCTAGGAAGTGGGACACACCCCAGCTTCAGAAGGCAAATGGCCACGGCGTTTAACTTCAGTTCAGCCTTGGTTTGTTTGTTAGCGCGGTCTTCTTGGCATTTTTCCTGACTTAAAAGTTACAAGCAGAAAAGAAGGACGATAAAGGAAAAGGAAAGTAAGAGAAGAGAAAAGTGAAGTGAAAAGATAAATCTCTCTCTCTTTCTCTCGCTCCCCCTCTTCCCCCCTCTCTCTCTTTCTTTCTTTTTTCATAAAAAAAAAAGAAAAGAAAAAGAATTAGGGGTCGTTCTGACGATTAGAACATTTAGCGAGGCCCCCTACTCCCAAGGTCAGGCGCTAACGAACAAACAAGGCGGGGATTGATTGTATCATGGCCTTTTCTTGAATCGGAGACCTCGATGTATGCTAACAATTCTTGGACTCTCTAGAATAAATCGTATTTGTTACACGCAAGCCTCATACATGATACATCTCGAGTCTCGTAAAGGTATTGACAACTACATACACCTCCTGACCATCCCAAGACGCCATCCCGTTGCTCTTTGCCTCCCGCTGTCCCGTCTGCCTAAGTACCCCCCCCCCCCCCCCCCCCACCCCGTCCAAGCCTTCCCGAGTAGGTACTCGCCATTGATCCCCAGGTAAGGTAAGTACCTGATCTACCCCGACCATCCCCATCCGCAAACGCCAAACCTACCTAGATAAGTAGGAAAAAAAGCCAGCCACCAGCAAGCAAAAGGAATCCCTTCCAGTCCGGGTATCTATCTAATCAAACCGCCACCCCCTCCTCGAGCACACTCCCGAACCCCCCGCCAGCTCCCAAACTCCCCCCCGCCACAGCAGACAACCCCAGCCCCGACCCTGACCCAGACCCCGACCCCGACCCAGACGACCCCGGAACAGGAGGAGGCGCCATCGGCATCCCCAAAACCCCCCCCCTCTTCGTCGCCGTCGTCGCCCTTCCGCCCACCATCCCCCTTCTATTCCGCCCCGTCCGGCCGCGGCCCAACCAATTCAACTTCAGCAGCTTGTTCAGCTCCTCCACCATCTTGTTTCCTTCCCCTACACCCCCTCCTCCCCCTCCTTCCTCGTCGTCGTCACCTCGGGAAGTGGAAGTGGAAGTGGCGGCAGCCACGAGGGGCGTCACGCCGACGGATGCCAGCACGCTCATGCACTGCAGCATGCGGCCGACCATCTCGGTAACCTGCTTGGAGTCCTCGACGTTTTGGTCGCGGAGACTGCCGCCGCCGCCGCCGTGGTGGCTGCTGGCGGTGGTGTTGTTGGAGAGGGTGGTGGTGAGGGCGAGGTTGAGGGTGGTGGAGTTGTTGGCGTGCTGCTGCTGCTGCAGGCTGCTGGGCGTGAAGGGCCGCAGCGGCGGGTGGGCGACGGCGCTGTCGCTGCCGAAGGAGACGTTGCTGATGGCGCGGCTGCGGTTGCCGCTTCCGGAGCTGTCGCCTAGCAGGGTGCTGCCGGTGCTGTTGTAGCTGGCGACTGAGGGGTCGAGGGAGGTGGCGGTGCCGGGGCGGTATTGGCCGAGGGCGGTGGGAAGGCTCGTCGAGGCGTAGGGTTCCGAGGGGGAGTTGGAGAGTTGTTGGTTGATGCTCTGGTTGTGGTAGCCCGGGGCGGGGATGGGAAGGGGCGGGGAGGCGAGGGCCATGGAGGCGAGAGACTGGGGGAGAAATTCGAGGGAGAGGCGCGAGAACATGGCCTTGAGGGTGTCGTAGCGCGGGAGGATGACAATGTCGCGGAAGGCGAGGAGGACGAAGCGGCGGACTTCGAGGACTGCGGACGCTGGGGCGACGGTGACGCTCAGGCTGCGGCCAGGCTTTTGCGTGACAGAAGGCGCGTCGGCTGTCGAGGTCGTTGCCGGGATGCCGCCCCAGAAATCGCGGGCTTGTTCAGAGGACATCAAGGGTCCGTGGCCCGAGAACTCCAGATCCAACGGCAAGAACACGGCCTGCATGTAGGGGAGAATACTGGTAAATGTAAATATCCACAGCTCGACAAGCGACGGGATCAGCCTATCCTCGGGGGTCTTGCGGAGGGTCTGGTCGAGACTGGAGAAGCCCGTTGCCAACAGCTCCCTCAGATCATCCACGATGATGTTGGGGCTGCGCCGAGCCAAGCAGTACTGGATATGCATCGTGACGACGCGGTTCAGGTCCTCTACTGGCAGGCGGAGGTCCTCGGCCTCGAAAACGACGAGCAGCTTGGCCTTCAAAAACGGCCAGGCATCGTCATGGGTCATGTTGTTCAGCCCATACTTGTGGCTGTCGAACGGCTCGTTGAGATAGAGAGTCGAAGCCTGCGCAGCCGAGCCGGATGTGACGCTGCTCGAACCGGGCCACTCGCTTGTGACGCCAGAACTCGAGGCATCGTCGATCGACTTCTCCTCTTTCCTCTTCTCTCGGAATGCCCGCCCTCCGTGGCGCAGGTCGAGGGCCGACTTGAAGCTCGTGCTGTTTGGCCCTGGGCTCTGTGGCAGGCTGAAGCTGTAGAGACTGCTCGGGGCGCTGGGGTCTGTCGGCCGCGAGTTGCTCATGGCAGAGGAGAGCGGAAGGTGGTGATCATCCTTGAGCTTGTGCTTCTGCCGCGACAAGAAGTGATGCTTCTTCTCCTTCTCCTTGCCTTCCCTTTCCGACGCCATGTCCACCGGTCGAATTGTCGCCGCTGAAGAGTTCGGCAAGGTGTAGAAGGACTGAGAGCTGGACTCTAGGCTGGTGGTGCTGAAGTTGCCCCGTTGTAGGTTGGCGAACGCGTGCCCGACTTTCCCCGGACTGGGAAGCGGCTTGTCCTTGTTGTCGCTCTTGCTCCCAATCTTGACTTGTCGCGAGAAGAGTTTCACCTTGGACTCCTTGGGTTTGACGGGCTTCTCGGAAGCGGGTGGCGGAGGTGGAGGTTGAGGAGCCAGTGACTGCGTGGGTATCCCGGGAGACGTCTGTGCGGATCTTGGGAAGACCAGGTTGGCGGCGGCCGTGGCCGCAAGAGTGTGGTTGCCGACGAGACCATTGTGGTAGGTTTGTCCCCCGAACACATTATCTCGAGGCACGCTCGCCTCGGTGAGGCTCAGCGTCGGCGGGTTCATGGTCATCGACCCGCCACTCGCGCGTTTGACGGGCGGCGGGTCATCTCCCCCGGGCCCCGGCGCCGTCTGTGACCGCTGTCGGGCGTGCTGTGCTTGCTGCGCTTGTTGCGCTTGTTGCGCCTGCTGCTGCTGATTTTGGTGCTGCATGACGGCGGCCTGGGCAGCGATCTGGCTGGCTGACATTTCACGGTGCGGCGGCTGGACGCGTTTCGGGGAGCGGTTCGGAAGGGCGATGTGCGAAAGGTTGGATGTGCTTGTCGACGGCAGGGTGGGCTCGAACAGACCGGCGTTCTGCGAGTGCTTGCGCGAGTGGCTGACCCCGCGGCTGGAGAAGGTCGGCGTCACAGGGGACGAGGTCGCCGGCGGGAGGGTCAGGGGCGACGGCCCGTTGCGCGGAAGGGCGTCGTTGGGCGATTGCGGCCCTGCGACGGACCGGGCAGCGGAGACGGCGGTCGACAGGGTCGGACGGGAGAAGTTCTGCAGATTCGTGGTGCTGCTGCTGCCCCCGGAGGTGAAGCTGGTGTAGATGGGCGTCGGGGACGGGGCAGCCTGGTTGCGCGTCTTGTGCACATTCAAGGGCGCCGGCTCGTCGCTCGACAGCGAGTCCTGGCGGTTCTGTCTCGTGCGCGGGAGATCGGGCGCGCTTGTCGAGTTGCTGGCGGGCAGGGGCGAGAAGCTCCCGGGAGCCCTCGGCGTGGGTCTTGTGGGTTGCATGGGGTCTTGATGTCAGGGCGAAGGAGCAGGTGTATCACATCTTGGCCCAGTGGACCGCACCTGGCATCCGGGGTTGCGACTTGCGACTTGCGACTTGCGAGTTGCGAGTTGCGACGGGCAGGGACCGGCTCACAAGGCCATGCTGCAGCGGGATATCGGTGTACGCGCGGTCGTCGGGTTCGAGGGATAGTTGGAAGATGGTCGTCAGACGGATTGTTGAGAAGCTGGAATTGCTAGAATAGGTATGGAAATGCGGCTGCTTTCAGCCCAGCATGTTGGCGTCAATCCGACCCGACCCCTGCTGCAGCTGGCAGCGACGGAACGCCACTGTTTGACCCGGCCACAGCCAAGCAAGGAACAAGGGAGGGGCAGCTCAACCCCGCAGTCCGCCAAATTCTCGGCGGGGCACTCAAAACACCTTCGACGTCGACAGCTCCCACGATTGATGACAGACAGTCCGATGAAGCGGCGCCTCTCTCCAACAATCTCCCCTCTCGACGACAAAACCAGCGCCCCGACTACCTCACAGATCCCCTCCAACCCCCCCAAAAGAATCTCCAAAATGGCCTCCCAACAACCCCCCCTCTCAGCAACCTACACCTCGCCCACCAACGCGCCCTTCGCCGTCTCCCTCCCGCTCACCGCCGCCGCCGACAGCACGGCCGTCGAGACCAAGGCCAAATACCTCTCCGAGCTGCGCCAATCCGTGACCTCCCTCCAGGACCGAATCAACCGCGAGCTCACGGCGCGCATGGAGGAGGACAAGGCGCGGGAGGCGAGCGCGGCGGCGGCCACGGGGGGCAAGGTTGTCGACGACGAGAAGGAGGAGGAGAATTATGGCGAGGAGGTGCAGGAGGAGGAAGAGGATTAAACGGCACGAGGCACGAGGGTATCAGTTGACTGGTCACACGGGGGAGGGCACGCGATAGGGTATCCATCTCGGTTATTGCGGCGCGGCGATACAACTACAAACACTAGCCGACCACCAAGTTCGAAGGTGGCACGATGGGGGCTACAGAAACCAACAACCCTCACATGCAGACAACCCCACTCACGCCCACTGCCCGAACCCGGACCGAACACTCTCCTCAGCAGGCGACAAGGCTCTTCCGCCAGCCCCAGAAGAACCACCCACCCTCCCCGCCTGCCCCGCGCCCGACCTAATACTCCCCTCAGCAGGCGACAACGCCCTGGACCCAACTCCAGAAGATACACCCGCCGCGGCGGCAGCCGACCTCCCCAAACACCCATAATGCACCACCGCATTATCCGGCATAACCGCCACCACACTCCCGCCAATCCGCTTATGACACACGCCACACACCCTCTCCTCCCCAATCACCACCCTCCTATTCCTCCCGCCCCCCCCTTGGCCCCCTGGACCCCCGTCCCCCCGGAAGAGCAGCGCCTGCGGCCGCGGAAGTAGGACTCGAGCTGCGCCACGGGCAGGGTGTCCGGGACGAGGGATAGGGTGGAGGTTGCCGGCAGGCGGGAGCCGTGTCTTGAGAGGAGGTCGAGGGCCGGAGGGAGGTTCGGGGTGTATTCTGGGGGTGGGGTTAGGTAGAGGGAGAGGAGGGTGTGGTAGATGGAGGGTTTTTCTTCTTCCGTCCCGTTGGTGGTGGCGGGGTGGGATTTGGATTCTTGCGGGGTGGGGGTTGAGGGGGGGACGCGGTCTGTTGTGGAGGGTTGGGGGGGCTGTTGGGTTTTGTGGATGTGGTTGCAGTATCTAAGAGGGCGGGGGTTAGTATAGGGGTAAAGAAAGGGGTGAGGGGGGTAATGCGTACTCCTCCGCTTTGCCGTAGTCTTGCATTTTAAAGACATAGATCATGAGAGCCTGTCTGTGCTGGCCCATGTTGCTGAGTACGACGGCTTGTGCTTCGTAAAAGGGCGGGTCTAAACAAAAGTCAATAAAAGCCCATGTCAACAAACATGATCAAACTCACCATCCTTGGGAATCAGGCTCCTCGCCTTGCCCAGGCTGTACTGCTTGCTCTCCCTCAAGAACCGCACCAGCCGCTCCATCAGCGCATCCCACCCCTCTCCCCTCTCCGCCTCCTTATCCACCAACTGCTTGATAAACAGCTCCACCAACCGGTTATGAAAGTCTGGCGTCAGGTCGTTCAGCTCGCTGATGATATGCTCCAGGTACCGAATCGCCAGCCCGATATCGATGCCCTCCAGAAACGCCAGGACCCGATCCCGCGGCAGCGTCTCGGCGTTCTCCGAATCCGCAAGGAACACCTCCATGCCCAGCTCGGGATCCTTTCTCAGGGTCCACTCGGAAAACTCGAGAATCACATCAATCATCTCGGGCGGCAGGCCCTGCAGGTACATGACGGTGCGCTGCGGGCCGTGCAGCCCCGGGGCGACGGCCTCGTCGGCCTCGTCGGGGCTGCCGAAGCGGCGCAGCAGGGCGAGCGCCTGGCGGTGCAGCTTCTTGCCGTAGAAGAAGTCGACGAGCTCGTTGAAGCGGTTGTGCTCGACCAGGCGCTCGTTGACGACGTCTGGGTCGCAGAAGTTGGGGATGCGGAACAGCGAGCTGGCCAGCGTCGGGCGCGAGTACATGAAGGCGCGGAAGAGGGTCGTGTCGACGAGCTTGAAGGTCGCCTGCAGGTCGCGCTCGAGCTGCTCGTCGTTCTCGTCCCCCGTGGAGGAGAGGAGGAGGGTCTTGAAGGCGTCCTCGGTGGAGCCGGATTGGGACTTGCGGGGTTTGAGTTTGCCGGTTGTTGGGTCGAGGACGCGCTGGAGCCGGGTGCGCGCGCCGGCGAGGTAGCTGTTGAGGCCTAGGACGGCGGACATCAGGTCCTTTTCGGCTTGGGCTTGTTCGTCCTGCGGCTTGCCCTTGATGCTTGCTGTTTCGTCGTCGGAGCCCTTCTTGGACGAGGCAATGGACGCCGTCTCGGGGTTGAGTTTCCGGTTGCCCATGAGATACTTGGCAAACCCACCGCCAGCTTTCGGAGGTGAAGCAACTTCAGCAACGTCGGGCTGCTTTGCCTCGTGCTCGCCGTTCGCCTTCCCGCTGGCACTCTCCTGCTCAGACTCGTCCTGCTTCTCCTCCTCGACCCCCGAGAGTTCGCCCGCGATGATTTTGGGAAACAGTCTCAGCACCCTCTCCGGCGGGGCGTCAACCTCATCCTCGTTGAATAGATCCATCGAGTCGCGGTATTTCTTCTGGCGGAACAGCAGCTCTGCCTTTTGCATCTTGATCTCCCGCAAGGTCTCTGTCTTGTTCATTAGGAGCGCATCTTCCAGCATGCTCAGGATGCTAATTGCCTCGTCGAGTCGGCCGCTCTTGACTAGCTCTTCAACTTGGGAGTCATAGTCCGTGGCGTCCATCTTCCACACGGCCCTGTCGCTCAGGACATGGAACCCTTTGCCGGCGTGGGCCAAGCTGACGGTCGGTGGTGGGAAATGGAGTGATGCGGCGCCGGGGAGCGCGATGGTCTGTAATAGACTGAGCGTGTCGGGATTCCGGACTTCCAGGCTCCCTTTTGCTGGCGGCTGAAGAGCCAAAATGTACGGGTAGCTGTACCCGATCCCCTCCGGCGCCGCCTGCCACGGGATCTGGCGCTTCTCAAGGGCCTTGCCCGCGTCATTGATAAACAAGGTGTTGATGTCCTTAGCGAGCAACAGCTCCCCCTCTGCCAACTTGGCCGACAACGGCTTCGGCATGTAACCGCCGAGGCCCATGTACCCCATCCCGGCGGCGCTGACGGCGCCAAAGCGCCCTTGCCCGCCGGCCGCGCCCCCAATGGCCCCCGGCCCAACAATATCCTCGACACTGCCGGCCTCGACGTCCACCATGACATACCCGCTGTTCATGCCGCAGACGACCCTGGTCGCATTCGCCCAGGTGATGGACCGGATCGACTCGGCCAGCACGATCTCGGTGACGTCCGGCGACAGCTCGCTCTCGTGCCACGACCACAGCAGGAGGCGGCGCTTGACGGACACGGCCAGGCGCGAGATGATCTCGGGGATGCCCGTGGCCGGGTCCTTGACGATGTTGCTCGTCACGGCAAAGGTCGAGGCGTTCTTGGTCCGGCCCAGGGGGGCCTCGACGGGCTCGAAGGTCTGGAGGTCGTGGAGCGAGACGGCGTAGTTGGAGAGCGACACGAGCGTGTTGGCCTCCTTGATGATAGCCAGCTGCTCTATGGCGCGCGTCGAGAACTTTTCCACCTCGCGCAGGAGGTCGGTCGGCTTGGCTGCGGCTGCAGCCGGCTTGGGCGCTGGCTGGCCATCTTGGGAGGTCGCGGGGGTGCAACTGGCGTCTTCGGCGTCGGCCTGCGCGGCTAACGTGCTGTTGGCGGGCTTCGCGTCGGGCTTCGCGTCGGGCGGCGGAGGGGGGTCGTTGACTCGGTAGATGCGCAGGGAGCCGGTGTTGAGGCCGACGAGAACGCGGTCGCCTGGGAACACTAGTCAGTTCAAGGCCGTGAGTGCGCCGTCTCGGGAACGAGGCTACCGTAGGCGAGGATGGACTCGATCTTGGACTTGTCCCGTTGCTTGAGCTCGATGATGGGTCGAGCGGTGAATGCGGAGAGCATGGCGGCTGCCAGCTCGTCGGGGTCGTGCGCTTTGCGCAATTATCGGTACATCAGGGCTGTCTTGTTGTCTGGCCTCGTGTCGAAGCTCGGCGCAGGAGAAGCTGTCTGTTGTTGGCTGGTGTTGCGCAGCTCGGCATGGATTCAGGGAGGTTGCATGACGGCATCGGGCCGGGCCAGCTACAGCCAAGGTCGTCGATAAGGGTTAGGGGCTGCATTCGGTGTGGGGGCGGCCTTGGTAGGTATTCTACAGCTCAACCCTTGTTTTCTTTGTTGGTGCAAGACTCTTGACATTTACATGTACTTGACTTCAACGTTAGAAAACAAGGAAAACAAAGAAATAAAAGTAATAGAGAAGAGATGGGAAACAGAAAGATAAATCTATTTTCCTGAAACAACAGCCGGTCCAACGAATAGAATGTTTACCTTAGCTCTACCCCTCCTCCCAAGGTTCAGCCGCTAGCGAACAAACAAAGGGGGCTGTATGGGAAATTCGTCGGGGGTTCGTGAAGGAACTTCACTTGAACATGGACAAGCTGTACTCGTCAGAGCTTTGAAATCGCCGAACCGACCAGCCGCCTTTTGAGTAAACGACCTTGATATATACACCATCACGAAACGTCGAAATGTTATCCGAGGGGATCGGAATGCTCAGGAGGACTCCCTCTGGCAACTCCTGCAATAAAGCCCGAGTTAGCAAGGACGACTGATGCAGGGTCAAGCTCGTGCTCAATCTCCCACATGGCAACCAAGACTGCCGACGGGAAATCACTTTGGCACGTGCAAGGAAGGTAGCTTGCCAGTGAGTTAAACCAGTAGTGATTGTGTCCGCATTTCCCACACACGAGCTGCAACTGCTTCCTCAACATGGACGCTACGCCGCAGCTGAGCTGGCCACGCGCATCAACAAGGCAATCGAGAACGGGGAGGTACTGTGGCAGTGCACGGAACCGTAGTCCTCGGCCTGGGCACATCTGAGGTTGTCAAGATCGGAACATCGCTCGATCCGGAGTACTGGGAGTTTGCCAAGGCACTGTCCACGATCAATCCGCGAGGGAAGTTGTTTGACTGGTTTCAGTACCTTCCGGCCGAGGCAATCGGGTCGTGGCCGGTCGAGTTGTCCATCGACTCGCTCCTTGACCGCTGGCTTGGATGAAACCGGCGGTTGGGCAGCCACATCTCAAGGTGCTAGACGATAAACGTTGGCGAACAAGTGGCGGAAGATGGGTAGTTACCGTGCTATTTAGTAAACACCGCATGTTTACATTGCGTTCACAACGCCATCTATCTGGTATTATCCAACCACAAAAGCCAGTGCCCCTTCAAATTAAGCATGCCCAACAGTCAAAACTCCAGCCCCTTCTATAACAGCAAGTCTCTATCCCCCCGCTCCGCACCCTCCCTTAATCCCTCTCACTCCCCGACGTCCCCGAAGTCTTTTCCGCATCGCCCGGCACATGCAGCCCACCTTTCCCCCCCCCCTTCCAGCTCGCGGCCGCCCACCCCTCGGCACCAACGACGAGACCCGGGTGGAACACCGTCAGCAGAATGCTCGCCAGCGCGATCATGGCGCCCTCCAGCACCATAAACGTTACCTCCTCGTTGGCCAGCGGGCCGTTGAACCCGCCCGACAGCTCGGCGCACCGGAACACGGAGCGCACAAAGATGAATGCGCCGGCGAGGAAGATGGCCACGATGAAGGCCGGCTGGAACGCCCGCCGCGCGCGCAGGGCCGCGAACGCCGGGTTCAGGGGGGAAGAAGAAGAAGAGGACGACCGCACGCGCATCCAGAACTCAAAGCTGAGCAGCGCAAACAGCGCCAGGGCAAACACCTGCCAGGCGACGCCGGCGACCATGGTGTTGATGCCGGCCTTGAGGGAGGGCGAGTCCGGCGGCACGACAGACGCGACGGCGCCGCCGGCCGCTTGGAGGATCAAGGCGATCACGTCGCACGCGATGAAGATGTACGTGTACACCTGCGGGCGGAAGCGCGCGCGCTCGGGGGCGTAGATGACGACCAGCCGCGACAGGCTCAGGTAGATGCCCGCCGCGAGGAAGGCTGGCGCGATGGTCAGGCAGACGAGGTACCTGGGTAGGGGGTGGGGTGTTAGGAGGGAGTCAAAGGGGGGAAAGCGGGAAAAGAAAGACTGGAGGGAAACCTGAGAAACATGGACACTTACATGATAAAATATGTGTTGGTAAACATGTTATCTCGCATCAGAATGCGCGCGACATACCCCAGCACCTCCAGTATGAGCCCGCCCGACATGGAAATCAGAAATCCCCACGTCTTGTAGCGGATGCCCAGGTAGATCTGCGGGAGCAGGCAGAGGCCGAAGAGGGCGGCGAACACGGCGTTGCCGGCCAGCGAGGGGAAGTACGACATGTAGCCGAGAAAGTAGCCATCGATGGTGAGCGGACAGGTGCACGCCGTGCACAGCATGGGGTGGTAGAGGAGCGTCAGGTTGAACGTTTCCAGCGTGACGCCGCTCCAGTCGGGTATCCCCGTTGCGCAAGACATTGTGTTGGCGGACGGGGTGGCTGGCCGTACCCGGCGAGGAGGCTGAGAGGACTCTAGATGTTGCGATGGATTTACGCCCGTTTTGACTGTTCGTTTGGTCGTGGTGTCACGCGGTAGTGAAGTGTGTGTATGTTAGTTGAAAGTTCAAAAACAAATGGAGCTCAGGTGACGACGCTTCCGAGGAGGAAGGGGAGTTAGGGGTAGATGAAGGATCCGTGAACTGGGGGCCGTTTAACGGCCCAATCCTAGATAGAAGTCCCATGCAGTTGGATTTCGTTAGTCGGGACGCGTCATCGAGACATTCGTTCGTTCGCGAGCTGTGCCTCAGCCTCAGCCTTAGCATAATTATTGACGTCCCAGGATTCGCTTCCCTCCAGATCCCTTTTTGGGGGGGCTGCCCCTTGTTGCGGCTGAGATGCTTACGGTTTCAAACTCTAATGTCACCTTGGAGCCTGTTCTAAACTCCTTGCAGGTAGTCGACATCCTGTTCTAAACTCCTTCTGTAGTTGAGACAAGGGTGACTTGCTTCCCGGAGAAGGAGTGTGGTTCGCTTAATTCAAGTGGCATGCCTTCAAGTCACTGACTTTGATTGTGTAGCTTTCTGCATTGTTGATATAGATGCCCAGATTGGCAGTTGTGAAGGAATGAGGAGTTCCATCTTGAGCTCAGTTTGATTCATTTGCGACTGACATTCACCCGTTCGCTCACTCAACAAGGCCGTCAGTTATAGCATTGGCCACCAAGGACTAAGAATATAGGCTATTAGACAGTCTAGACTTGATCCGCGGGGCCATGTCTGACAAGATGCATCAGTCAACAACTCAAGGGTAGCTCGGCCTCGGACTTGTGGCCCGATCGCGTCCCTCGCACTTCTCTCTGGACATGATCTGTCACTCAGCGGCACACTTGCGGCCCCGCTGAGAAAAGCTGCAAAGGGCAATACACAAAAATTATAGCACGAATCACGCCTCTTGCCATGCTGTCCTGAGACTAAGATGTCAGACGCACGGATCTCATCGACGAGAGAACGCATCTCCCATGCTTCAACGGAAATCGTTCACTCAAAGCAAGTCCAATATTACGATAGTAAGATGCTTCTTCTGACGTCCCAGAGACGGATTTAGCAGTGGACGGCTGACTCGGTCTTGCGTTCGGATATCATGGTTGAGGCCCTCTAAAGTGTCGATCAGCTTCAAGAAATATTAGCTGACTAGACGGGCCCAAGGGATTGCTCTACTGTGTAGGAGTTGAAGTCGTGGGACAAGGTGATCAAGTGCTTAGGGTTAGGGGTTCCGGCGGTGTCCGATACCACTCCTTACCCGTAGGCATGCTTGTACGTAACGTACCGCCAACTGCCCCCAAATGTACGTAATTACAGCACACGCGGACAGGTTTCAGGGCTCGGATCACTGCCAGCCAAGGCGTTCCAGGCTTCCGACAACCCAACCGGAGGTGGAGCACGGCGCAAGTGGGGCCGGCCGATGCTGTAATTATCGTCGTCGGCGCTGCGGCTTTGGGAACTGGAGCCAGTCAACCTCCACCTACCTGTAATCTTGTGCCATAAATCGAGTCCACCGATGCCCTCGAGGCAAATCATTGAAAATTCCGCCCCCGTCCGCACCCCCGAACCCCTCTCCTAGCCGGTCCGCTGCACCGACCCGACAAACACCCCCAGGCACTCGAGACAGGGGAGGGAGCCCGCAGCGTGCCACGTCCGACGACCCGCCCGCCGACCAGATCGAGCTGCAAGCCTACCCGACAGCGGCCCAGAAGTACCGCGACTTTGCACGGGAGCGCCAGCACAGGTACGACGTCAAGCGGGCCGAGAAGCGCCGGTGGCTCGAGCAGCAGGACGAGATGAAGTTCTCCCACAGCATCCAGTTCAACGCCGTGCCGGACTGGAGCAACCACTACATTGCCTACAGCACCCTCAAGAAGCTGTGAGCGGCCCTGGGCCTGCCGTCCTGGGCGCATGTCTCGCTGACCCGCTCTCCCAGTATTTACCAGCTCGAGAAGGCTGTCCACCAGCCCGCCGGCGATGCCGAGTCCCGCCCGCTGATCCAGAACGATGACCCCGAGGGCGTCTTCACCCGCGCCCTCGACGTGGAGCTAGAAAAGATCACGTCCTTCTACGTCCTCAAGGAAAAGGAGCTGTACGACGAGGTGGACTTGCTCCTTAAGGATGCCGAGGAATTCGAGGAAGAAACCGGCGTGACCGACGACTTCCGCCCATCCGCTGCGCTCGAGAGGACGCACTCGGACAGACCCCGCTCGGAGCGCTTTCGGAGCCACAGCACGCGCAGCCAGCAGTCCACCGAGGACGGCATGGAGGAGGACAGCGACGAGGACGGAGACGAGGAGACGGGTCTGACCACCAAGAGGCGGCGGAGCGGAAGCTTCGGGGGGCGCCGGGGGATGCGGAATTCCATGATGGCGTCGACCGACATGACGGCGTCTACCGAGTTCACGCGATCGATGCGGAGGCAGAGCATGAACTACGACGACTACGCCGAGCAGGCCGTCCTGTTCTCATCGGGCATCGTGCTCAAGAAGCGCATGATCAACATCTACGTCCAGCTGTGCGAGCTCAAGTCGTACATCCAGCTAAACCGGACCGGCTTCAGCAAGGTCATCAAGAAGTTTGACAAGATCATCGACCGCCGGCTGCGGCCCAAGTACATGGACACCTTTGTCGACACTTCGTACCCCTTCCGCCCCGACACCACCAAGGGCTTGGAAGAGCGGATTTCCCAGATGGTGCAGGCCTACACCGTCATCGTGACCAACGGCGACGCCGAGACGGCGATACGCGATCTCCGGTCGCACTTGAGAGAGCACGTCGTATGGGAGCGGAATACGGTCTGGCGAGACTTGATCGGCTTGGAGCGGCGAGCCGAGGCTGCCAGCCTGGGCCACACGCTTCTTGGAATCGACGCCGATGCCCAGAGGACGCGGCTCCAGGGCGACGACGAAATTGTGCTGCCGACCAAGGAGATCACAACACCCCTGGGCCGCTTCATGTGCCCCACATGGCTGCTCACCTCGACGACCTTCACCCTTGTCGTCATCGTTGGTCTCTTCTTCGGCCTCATCCACGTCCCCATCATGGAGAAGCCCGAGCAGCAAAACTGCCTGGCCATGCTCGTGCTCGTCAGTCTGCTCTGGGCCACCGAGGCGCTGCCCCTGTTCGTCACCTCGCTCACCATCCCCTTCCTGTGCGTCGTCATGCGCGTCTTCCGCGACAAGGACGCGCCGCACGCGCGGCTGGGCTCCAAGGACGCCACCGCCGCCGTCTTCGCCGCCATGTGGACGCCCGTCATCATGCTCCTGCTCGGCGGTTTCACCCTCGCGGCCGCGCTCTCCAAGTGCGGCATCGACAAGCGCATCGCCACCTTCGTCCTCAGCAAGGCCGGCACGCGCCCCAAAACCGTCCTCATCGCCAACATGGCCGTCGCCGCCGTCGCCAGCATGCTGATCAGCAACGTGGCCGCGCCCGTCCTCTGCTTCGGCATCATCGAGCCCATGCTCCGCAACCTGCCGGCAGGCTCGGCCATGTCCAAGGCCGTCATCATCGGCATCGCCCTCGCCTCCAACATCGGCGGCATGCTCTCGCCCATCGCCTCCCCGCAAAACGTCGTCGCCATCGGCATCATGGAGCCCGCGCCCACCTGGGGCCAGTGGTTCTTCATCGCCCTTCCCGTCGGCGTCATCTCGCTCCTCCTCATCTGGCTGCTCCTCCTCGTCGCCTTCAAGCCCGGCCGCGGCACCACCATCGTGCCCGTCCGGCCCGTGCGCGACCCCTTCACGGGCGTGCAGTGGTTCGTCTCGGCCGTCACCGTCGCCACCATCGCCCTGTGGTGCGCCTCGCACAGCCTCGAGAGCGTGTTCGGCGACATGGGCGTCATCGCCATCATCCCCATCGTGCTCTTCTTCGGCGTCGGCATCCTCACAAAGGAAGACTTTAACAACTTCCCCTGGACCATCATCATCCTTGCCGCGGGGGGGCTGTCCCTGGGGAAGGCTGTCAACTCGTCGGGTTTGCTGCACACCGCTACTAGGGCTATCACCGAGCATGTCGAGGAGTACAGTCTGTATGGGATTTTGGTGGTGTTTTCGAGCTTGATTTTGGTTATTGCCACGTTTATTAGCCATACGGTGGCTGCGCTGATTATCCTGCCGCTGGTGTATGACGTCGGCAAGGGGCTCGAGGAGCCGCACCCGAATCTGTTGGTTATGGCGGGGGTGCTGATGTGCAGTGCGGCGATGGCGCTGCCGACGAGTGGGTTTCCGAATATGAGTAAGTTTCCTTCCCTTCTTTTTGCCCCTCCCGGTCTCGCTTCCTCCAGGTTTGGGTGGTTGGTTAGTTAGTGGCGTGGATTAGCTGGGCTGTGCTAACGCAACTGTGATCTTCAGCCGCCATCATGAAGGAAGACCCCGCCGGCCAGCGCTACCTGCAGGTCAAGCACTTCATCAAGGTCGGCGTGCCGAGCAGCATCATTGCGCTTGCCGTGACCGTGACGGTGGGGTATGTCGCCATGCGGGTGACGGGGATGTAATTGGGGTATATATATATATATATATACACACACACATGAGCGAGATCGAGGAACAAAGAGGGAGTGAGCGAGTCCATGACGGATGAGTGAGGCATAGGTTCGATTTGGAATACCGCGTCGAAGGAAAGGCTGCGTTTGTTACCCTACACTACATGCATGGCAGGTTGGGAGTGGGCTTGTTTTTCCAGTTGTTTGAAGAGGGCATGTCTTCTTTCTTTCCCAAATACCCGTGGATAGAATGGTTTCGGGGTGGTGTCCACGAGCTAGCTAGCTCTTGCGGCGAGCCGAGGTGTCTAGCTCTCGAGGGGGAGTTAATGTCGGTTCAGCATTCCGACTCTGGCAGTTGTCTGGTTTTCTCTCTTCTCTTTCCTTCAAGGTTCATAGCAAATCAACCGGCCAGAGGCTAGATAATGGGAGAGTTGAATGCCAATATATTCATTTCCTTGCCCACTCCCTTCCTTCCGTATGGTTGAGTTGATCATGTCACGCATTACACCCCACCCGCCCGTGTCCCTAATCCTTACGGTACCCTCCACCATTGTCGTCTCGCCAATCCCCCCATGATGATCTCAAACTAGCAAATAAACCGGGGTATCAAGCGGTACGGTATACGGTGTATCTCAACCACCCATGTTTGAAGCAATCGAAGCCAAGCCCGGCACCAGAAATCAAAGCAACCTGAATGTGATAAGCACCAACCTTTCAAACAGCCAACCAAAATCCAAACACACCATCCCACCTAGCCCGCAGCAGTAACCTCCTTGGTAGAAGGACTCGTCGGCGAAACAACATTCGCCCCCGCATTCCCATTGGCAGCACTGTTTGCATGCCCATGCTGCCCCAGCGAAAACACCCTCTGCAGACTCCGACGAAAGAGAGCCTTGCCCGACGACCCGGCGCCCTCGTCCGAGTGAGAATGAGACTGCGAGTGGCCCAGGCCATTCTCCTTATCCTTGTCCTTATTGTCCTTCACCTCCTGCGCCGTCGTCGTCGCGGCAGCAGCCGTCTTGTTCCCCCCACCGCCGCCGCCATTAAAGAACCCGACGAGGCTCAACCGCCTCCCCGCCGTGGCCGCAGCGTTCGCGGCCGCGTTCTTGTTCCGCTGCTGCTGCGCCTTGCGCTGGCGCATGGCGAGCACCTCGGCGTTGGGCGTCTGGACGGCCGCGGGCGCGGGGTACATTGATTTGGGCGGCCACTCGCCGTCGCGTTTCCAGCCGACGACGCAGGCGCGCAGCATGTCGGCGAGGTTGACGGGACACGACGGCTGCAGGCTCTGGACGACGACTTTATCGTAGAGGGAGCCGTACATGGAGGGCTGGACCGAGGCGCGCATCGGGTTCTGTGATGGGAGCAAGGGCGGCGCGACAGGGACGACGGTATGGACGGGGTGGAGGATGGCGGGGGCGGTCGAGTCTTGGGAGGTTGTTCGTTGTACGCCCCCGGAGTCTGACTCGGAGCCTGTTGTTGTGGATGCGCGGGGTGCTGTGGGGGAGAGGGGGGATGTTGGGCCGGGCGGCGAGCCGGCGGTGATGACGGCGCTGTGGGAGACGGATGACTGCGTCCTGTGGTGGCGCCAGAAGAGGCGGCGGGTGGAGGTGGGTGAGACAGGGCTTGGTGGCTTCGGCTTCACCCGCACCGTTTTTGCGCCCGTCCAGGCATTGCGGCGCGCCTCGAAGCATGCCAGTCCGGGATTCCATTTTGTCTCATCCCGCACGGCTCTCCTCCGGCGCGTGCGCTTCGTCTCCATCGAGTTGTGCACCGCGACACCGACAGCATCGGGGCTGTCAAACCGGAAAGGGGAGGCGGAAGGCGGAGGCTCGTCGTCGTCGGATAGATCCGACGTCCATTCTGCCCGTGGCTGGAAGCGCACAGGATCTTCCGATATGGTGCTGTACACCGACTCGGCGTCCGACTCGGAGTCTGCCTCCTCCCCTGGGTCCCTCGGGGCGTCGTCGTCTGCTGCCGCCGACACAGGAGCGGTGTCTTGTGCGCCGTCCTCGGTAGTTTGAGCGCTCTCCTCCTGCGTAGGGGTTGCGGGCTCTGCCGGGGCAGGCGCTGAGGCTACCACGGGCGGCCATGCAAACTCCCAGTCATTGCGTATCTTGTCGGCGAGGTACTTCCTCACGGCCTCCTTGTTCCTGGACTTGTCCCTGCTAAGCAGGTCGGCGTCGAGATCTGGCGGCGGCGGGACGCCGTGGGGGAAAGAATTGCGGAATTTGGTGAGGGTCGTCCTCGGCGACTTGTACAGGTCCGAGAAGATCATGGTGGTGGATGGAGTTGGGTCGCGGGGGACCTCGCCACCGGGCGCGCGTGACGGGACCGGGGCGGCAGGTTTTATAGGGGTTGGCGGCGCGGGGATCTGGAGATGGCGCTGCGGGTGCGGGGCGATCAAGGCTGGAAGTGGTATGATGGCGTCGCCAAGGTGGCCGGGCTTGCCTAGGCCGCCTGCTTCAGGGTGCACCAAGCGTTAGTGATCGGCGCATCGACCCGGAGGCCAAGTGACAACCTGCAGCCTCGTGCTTGGCCCGTCGTCGAGTTGATGAAGTCGCCCTCCACACAGCCACGGGCGATGCTTGACAATTGCGGAATGCGGGACGGATCGTTGCGAGAGGAATGAAAACTCGAGAAAAGACTCGGCAAGCGAGACGAAAAGAGGAAAGGCGCTTGCAATGACGGCTAGCCCGAAAACAGCGAACGAGGAAGGAACATCATGACATACCGGGTTCATTGATGAGCTCCAGACTCGGCGCTGCCTGCGAACTCGGACCTGTCAAGTCATCGCTCAGAGTCTCCCCGATCAGCGCTTTGTTGGACAGTTCGGGCGCCTCTGATGAGACCGGCGGCCTGTCCTTGTCGCTGTGCATCCTGTGCGCGCCTCCTCAGCTTCCAACCTGGTTGGGTCTGCTGCTTCCGGATTGGCCTGTCCAAGACTCGAGTCTGGGGAATGTGCGGCAGGGTCCGACGCCACCTCGCTGCCCTGCCCTGCCCTGCCCTGCCCTCAATGCCCTCAATGCCCTGTCAAATGCCCTGTCAATCTGGTCTCCAAGTCGGCCCGCTTTTCTCTTTCCGTGCTGCGCCGTCTCGTTTCTGTTTCTCGGCCTACCTAGCTACCGCGGCGTAGCCGGAGCAAGAACAAGACCGCTAGACACGACAGAGCGAGGGATGGACAGACAGCCTCCAGTGTGCTTGGTGTTGAAAAAAGCGACGGCAGCGAGCCGATGAGTGGGAACCACACCAGGTGAGTGGGGAATGCCGAGCGAGTTTCCTGCGCTGCGGGGCCGTCCGTTTTGTTTTCGACGGATCGTGTGACCAGGATCGGGGGTCCTCAGCGTTGCACGCGATCTCCTCCCTCAGCGGCGTTGCCAAGTGATGGAGTGATGCCGCCTCCCTCACATCACATGTCTGCTTACGAGGCAGTAATTCCGCAAAGTCTCATTCGACCGAGGGGAAAGCCACATCCCACTGCAACGAGTTTGGCTTTGATGAATGCCACTGAGGAAGCCTTTTCGCTTGTTGTCTCGGCAGGCAACCCAGGGCTGGTGGCAGCTCGAGGCAGGTTGTTGTCTCACTCTCGGACAGGCCTGGTCTAGCCCTCTGGGGCATCTGCAGCTCCCGGCGCATGCATCTGCAATTGCATCTCCGCTTCCCCAACCGACGACACGACAGAGATGGGCGGTGAGCGGGGAAGTCGAACATCCAGGACGCAGCGCAGAGTGGGAGACGATGGGACACGGAATCTGTCGAGCTGCTCTGCATGTCGCACTACATGGAGTTATGTCCGCTGATGAACCGCCCCCAAAACCGTTACACCGTCCCCAGAAGGTGCCCGCCCCATCATCACGCAACATTCCCCATATCTTTCCGTTGGACGGACAGCTGCAAAACTTGGTCATCTTAAACAGGACTCGCAGGGTCGTCTCCCACCTCCGCCCCGCAACTGCGTTTGCCAGATGTTCGCCTCCAACAAGCTTGGCCAATGGGGTACGTACCACAAGCTATCGTGAATGACCACAACCCCACCCCATCTCGGTGCAACAGACCTCTCTCTAATGCGTGCCGTGGGAGAGTGATGCATGTCGCTTCGCATAATGACTGACAGCAGCTTGCCCTCGTAGTGTACATAGCTTCGTGCCATTGTATCTCGATTTCCCGCCATCCCCAAACAGCCAGGCAGCACCCATCTGGTTGCCGACCAGTGAGAGACAGAGCGGCCGGATACTCCCACACTCCAGCCCCTATCAACTTCACCAAGGTCCCTCTGACTAGGTATCATCACCTACCCCCCTCCCCTCTCCTCACGTCGCACCTAGTCAGTCGGAAGGAATTTCCTCTCCCCTACCGACTAGCCGGAAAACTCCTCGTACTCAACAACACACCTTTCACCCTCCTAACATTCTCCTTGGCCCGCTTGATCTCGTCGTCCGGCTCGTTCCTGCTCGACGGCGCGTACATGGAGAAGCCACCACCACCCACAAAATCCGTCGATGCCGCCGCCGTCAGCCGGTCCACGTCGAGCTGCAGCCGGTGCATCACGGCGTGCACGTCGCCCAGCGTCTCGGTCTGGTCTTCTAGCCCGTCGCTGAGGGATTTGACTGAGGTGGTGAGGCGGGCGAGGCGGTTGGTTTGGTGGGTGAGGGCGGTTTCTTTCTTTTGGGGTTGTTGGGGGGGTTGTTGGGATTGGAGGGAGGGGGAGGTCTGGACGCCGATGTCCCGGTGGAAGAGCTCGGTCGGGTCGTCGTAGTGGCTGGCTGCGTCGTCGCCGCCGCCGTCGATCTTTTCGGTGGGGAGGGTCTTGCCGTCTTTTGGTGGTTTGGGCGGCGGGATTTCGGAGACGGCCGTCTCGAGCTTGGAGACGAGCTTGGTGACGTCTTGGTTGGCCGTGTCGTGGAGCGAGATGCGCGCTTCGGTGAGGGTGTGGACCATGGGCTCGACGACGAACTTGCTCGCGCCGTAGACCAGCGTGGACAGGCCGCCGAAGGCGTAGAGGGTGTTGAGGAAGCCGTTGACGGTGACGAGCGGTGGTGGCCGCGCAGGCTTGGTGAGGAACTCGGGGTAGGTCACGATCGGTGGTCGGTCTTCCTTCTTGGCGAGGGGCGGCTCTATCCTCTCTTGTGCGCGCTGGTTCTTGAGGCTCTCGTCAGTCCATGTCCGCGCAACCAGACAGAGTGGCAGAGTGGAACATACTGAGGCTTGTGGTGATTCTGGCCGCCCATCTTGGGCCACCTCGTTTAGTAGCCCCTCAATGTCGCTCTCTGACAGTTCCTTGCTCTTGAGGAACTCGGCTTTGCGCTCTGGTGTAGTGCCCTGCACTTGGGCATCCTGGAGGAACTTCCTCGCCTGTTCTAGCCTCTCGTCGCGCGACGTGCTCTGCTCGGGGCCCGGTTCAGTCGCATGCTCGGCGCTGGCCAGTGTTGGCGGTGTTGCCAGGGTTTCCTGCTTGTTTTCGTTTTCTGCTTCGCCCATTGTCGTAGACGGTAATGACGCGACCAAAATGGTAGGTTTGGCGGGTTCAAAGGCGATGTTGTAGTGACGAAGCTGGATTGTTGGACTCGGTTGGCGACTGGCAACGGGACTTGTGACGGGATGATGGCCACTGCCGAGGCTCGCCTTCATGGCCGGCAGCAGGGGTTCCTGGCCCGAGCGTTTTCACTGTGGGGCGCTCCAAGCGACCCACCGACCCCAGAAGTTGGGGGGCCTGGGCTTCACAGTGCAGCGGAATCGGGCCTCGCGATACCAGCCTTGATGTGGTATCAACTCGAGACTGGTGTTGTGTCGGGTCGACTTTTCTGCATTCACGCCTGCTCGGGCTTTCAGCCATTTACATATTTCCCCCTTGATATATTTCTCCGAGGGCTGCGCCGCCGACAACGATCCGCGACGGCCTTGTTGTTTTGGCCCTTCCCAACTCCATTGAAGCCATCACCAGTTCAGAGGCCGCGTCCGGTACGTATAGACCCCATTTGATGCAGAATTAACATTTCTGCCCGACACTCACCCGGGATATTCGTACTGATATGTAACTTAGATACACCCTCGAACGCAGCTTCATTGGATATACGGGCAGACGCAGGCGCCACGCCGAAAGCGAGATCAATCACACGCAGCTTGTCGGAGCTGGGATCCGAGTGCCCAGCTACAAGCGAATCTGAGCACCTGAAATGTGAGTGATCCCATGCAGTGACAAGACGCCTTCAAAATGCTGCGATGAAATGGGCTGCGCGACTGGGGGCTGGCTCTGTTGTGAGATTGTGAGATGTGGCGGTCTCTGTTGGCGACTCGAAGGATGAAGTTGGTGCGAGATTCGACGAGGATGGCGGCCTTGGAATGCAGAGTTGCTGCAGCCATCAATCGCTCGGCAAGCTCCATGAGGCACACACACATTGATTGCTTGTGAAACCCGGCGGCCATTCCAACGGCGTAGGCTGTGCCTCGACATCAGCAACACCCAAAAAGGCAGCAAAAACACCCGGGCCAAAACACTGCTGTTCAACGCCGGCGGCATCTGCCAGTCCGCCCCGGGTCGCAAAGCCGCAGGATCCGGAACGCGAATGCCAGGTTGGGTTGCGGCGGATTCGTGCGCTTGGCTGGCTTCCATTGCAGCATTGCAGCTTGGATGTGGGCACGCGGCTTGATCCCCCCTGTGGCTTCTCTCCATTGGCATTGGCACGCCGCCGGCCTTTGATTGAGCCTTCTCGCCACGGCAAGCTTATTCGAACGACATCTGGCGCCGCGAACCATCACTGAGCCGGATCGGATCCATCCCGGACAAACACAACGCCATCTCTCTCTCTCGCCGCACCTCCGACTTCAGCCGCCACGCCCGATCCAACCATCATCATCCCCATCACCACCACTCAATAACCACTCACAGCATCACCCACCTCCATCTCGGCGAGAAAACAACAGAGCCCCCCCACCACAGCAACCATGTCTTCGCGGCCCCGTCGCTCGGCCGCCCAGCGCGCCAACGTGGCAATCACTGACATGGCCGACAGAGACAGAGACCGAGACCGAGATCGGGATTCCACCGAGCAGCAGCAGCGCACCATGTCATCGCGCAGCTCCCGCCGCTCGGGCAACGGCATCGCCTCCGTCACCCGGGGCCCTCCCCCTTCGTCGTCGCCCGCGAGCAGCAGCGCGGGCGGCGGCGGCGACGGCAACCAGCACATCCACCTGACCGTCAAGCTGCCCTCGAGCAAGCTGCGCCAGGCCACCAGCAGTAGTGGCAGCGGCAGCGGCAAGCGCAAGTCGGCCGGCAGTGTGACGGCGGCAGCTGGTGGCGGTAGGGCAGGTGCTGCTAGTAAGCGGACGAGGGGAGGGAAGAAGAGCTATGTTATTGAGAGTAGCGAGGATGAAGATGAGGAGGAGGAGGAGGAGGATGAGGAGGTAGAGGACGATGATGATGATGAGGAGGAGGAGGAGGAAGAGGAAGAGGAGGGATCGGAGATTGAGGTCGGCGTCGTCCCGCCGCGTCCGCGTTCCCCCATGGTTTTTGAAGAAGACCTTATTCTGGACGACGACGACGACGACGACCAGCCGATGGAGGATGCTGGCGGAGACGATGCCGAGGGCGATGATGACGGCGATGAGATGGACGTGGATGCCGAAGGCGACGACGATGAGGAAGACGGCTTTGCTGGCGATGTTATTGACATGGACAACCCCGCGCCGAGCCCGCCGGCTATCAAGATCACCAAGCCTTCCAAGAGCACATCCACTCCTAGCAAAGGGAAAAGCGCGCCTGTGGCAAAGCCGATTGCTAAAGGCGTGGCTATACCGAAGCCTAAGGCTGTCGTCAATGACGACGACGACGAAGATGACGACGAGGAGGAGCTGAGCGAGCTGGAGAGCGAGCTAGAAGACGTCACGGTCGAAGTCGCTCACGGTGAGGAAGACGCCGAAGGCGACGAGGACGAAGACGTCGATGCCGAGGGCGAAGAGGACGCCGAGGGCGAGGACGAGGAACTCCTGAGCGACGAAGACGGCGCCGACACGCCCGACCTGTCCAAGCTGACTGCCCGGCAGCGGGCCAAGCTGGGCGACGCCTCGCACGAGTACTTGAAGCTGTCCGATGGTACGACCGCCGTCCACCTTGCCCCCCTCCCCGTGACGGCTTCTAACAGTGTTACAGAGGTCCAAGCCAAAAAGGTCTTCACCGCCGAAGAGCTCTCGATGCGCCGCGCCGAAATGGCCCGCCGGCGACGCAACCTCAGCGACAAGCGCAACGAGGAAGTCAAGGTACCATCACTACCCCACTCCCCGCTTCCCATATAGTACTAATCCAGTGTGTCCCCTACAGATGGAAACAATCAACAAGCTCCTCAAGAAACAGGCGCCCAAGACCACGCGCAAGAACGCCGCGCTCCTGGCCGCCGGCGACGAGACGCCCGACTCGGACACCCAGCGCGCCGACCCCATGTTTGTCCGCTGGGTGAGCACCAAGGCCGGCAGCAGGGTCGCCGTGCCCGACGAGCTGCTGAGCGGGCCCGCGGGCAGGGTGTTTATGGCCGCCGGCCAGGGCCAGGGTCAAGGCCAAGGAGGGCTGGGGCCGAAGATGGTGGTGGAGGAGGTTGCTTGATTGATTGGGCGTGCCAGGTAGCTGAGAATGTAACGCTGCTTTTCCTTGCGGTGGGTGGGTGTAAGAGTGCGAAAACCTGGGGCGTTTGGGGAGGGAAGGGAAGGGTGGGTTTTGGTGTTGCTAGGTTCGGCAGTAATAGATCGGGTTTCTTTGCTACGTACTCTAGACTCGCTGCATGCTGGCGAGGGAGTGATGTGTGGATATATGCTTCGTCTACCTTTTATTTAATGGGGTTGGTTTGGTCTACTTGTCAACCGTTTCTTGGACGGTTGTTGACACGCCCCTGTCTTCTCCCTCAATAATACTGTCCCTGTTGAGTCGGACTTGCCTTCTTCCCCTTCCAACTAGCATAAGTTTTCGAGTCTTCTCCTTTGTGCGCGTACTCATATCATCACTGTTTTGCCGTGCGCTGGCTGCTGGACGGACTTTAATCTTGGGTTCATGACATCGAGGCCCTTGATGTGTTCAAGTCACTGTCTCTCGTTCCCGTGTTGCTTACCGATTCCATAGACTCTACACCCTTGCTAACTATATAATTGGGACAGCAGATAAAATCCATGTTTCTAAATAAATCGGGAATATAATCTTTGAGGTGACTTGTTCACGGGGAATAATAACACAGTCTCCCCGGATGCGTCTGCCAGTTGACTGCCGCTCAACACTATGCTGTTAGCCCCTTTCTTGCCGGTTTACAAAAGGGAGAGAAATGGTCTGGTGTTCCTGTGAACCAGTAAGTTGCAGAATCACAGGAAATGTTGTGTAGTCGACAGTGTCGCGACACTGGCAGCGCGGTTCTGCCTCCTCGAGGGCCTTGCCCCGAAACCCTCCACGCTTTTGGGTTTTTATCTGTTCAAAAACGTCAAAATCCCCAGCCCCTCGGCCAATGTTTCGCGGGGCAGGTTGGCAGAAGTTTCTGTTGCCCCCAGCACTTAGCACTTTCCAACGTGGAGTTTCTGAACCGACTTTCTCTTCCCATAAACTCCAACATCAACGTCCATCTTCCACACCCACATTCTGCTTCTGAACTTCTTGCGCAGTTGGTCTCGACGGCGAGGATATCGTTCCTCGTCGACTCGAGCTTGGCTGTATAACTGCTCAACCGCTTCTCTTCCTTCGTTTCGCATCGCACACCCATCAACTTGAGGTCGAGATAATTCGCTCCCCAGAACAACTTCTCTTCCTCACGCGGCATAGCGATTTCGAAAACTCCCTTCCAGTTCTCGTTTCCTCCCACTCCATATACTCTTCTTCCACTTCACCGTTCGACCGACTTCGCGCCACTCAACAAAATCACAACACCCAACTCATCACCCATCTCGCTCTCAGGTCTGCGGCATTGACGTTTCTATCGGCTCTCATCGCATTGTAACCAGTTCATCGACTCGATAAAATGTCTTCAGTCGCCAGCCCGGTCGCTGGTGGCGGTTCTGCTGCCCCCAAGCAGTCAGGGACTGCTTCTGCTGTAAACGGAGAGCTCTCATACCTTACCCCCGCCGCTTCTCAGCCCCTTTCTGAGACCAAGGTTGGTGATGCCCTCGATGATTAACTCAGCTTGGCCAGTTCGCTAACTCTGTCGTTCAGAACATCACCTCTTCCACTTACACCGCCTCAATTGACCAGGGCGCCGGTGTCGAGCATGTCGACAACGACAATGACTCGGATATTGACTCGGTGTTCGGCGACATCAGCGAGCTCAAGGAGATTGCCGTGAGCGCCCTCGAGGATGACCACAACAATGGCAACTCACTGTCCAAAGACAACAACAACCACACCCATACCACTGCTGCCCCCAAGCCCGGCAACGCCCCTCAAACCCCAGTCAAGAAGAATGGCACCGCTCACGCCTACGGCGAGCTGACGGGTTCGGGCCGCCGCAGCCAGGTCCAGGCGATGCCTGATCTACTGACCTTCCCCACGGTCACCCCCAAGTCCAACACGACCAGTGGCAACACCGCCACCCATGAGGAATTCCCCAACAATGGCAGTGTCGGCAACACCGCCATCGCCGTCAACCAGGCCACTGTCGGCAGCGGTGTCGCTCACATCGCCAGCGTCCGTTCTGCTGATAAGAACAAGACCTCTCCCAAGCAGACCTCTCAGAACGTCGCTCAGGCTTCGTCTGTTGATCCCTTCATCGCTTCAGACACTGGCAACCAGCCCATCCAGACCACCCCCGCCGTTGCCGAAGAGGAGATCACCACCCCCCAGCGTCCGCCCGCCACCCCCCCTCGCCTGGTCAACATCCCCATGGCCGGCCCTCCCACCTCGCCTCACCGCTACGACGGCCCAACCAGCCACAACACCATGCCCCCGAAGCCCGACACGCCCCTAGCCGACCAGCTGCGCGCCGACTTCTGGGCCCAGCACCGCCAGGAAATGCAGCTCCTCTTCATGTACAAGCGCGCCTACCGCGACTGGCTCCTCTTCAAAACAACCGACGCCAACAAAACCAGCCCCGACTACGACTCCACGGCCGAACAGCTCAAGACCGCCGCCATCACCGCCCAAGCCGCCTGGACCGCGCAGCAAGCCGCCTTCGAGCACTGGAAGGCCGCGAACCCGGCCGTGGCGCCGCTCGTCGCCAACGCGCACGAGGACGCGAAGGCGCACCAGGCCGCCGAGAAGCAAAAGGCCGAGCGCGCCGAGTTCGTGAGCGAGCTGCAAGGCAAGGAAGAGAAGCACCGCCAGCAGGAGATTGTGCGCTACGACAACTTTACCTATCTCATGACGCAGGCGCGCGAGCGCGAGATATGGCGCGGCAGGGTCGAGGCGCTGACGAGGGCCCAGGCTATTATTGAGGCCCAGCGCCGTGCGGTCGTGAAGGAGGAGCAGAGGCGGGTCGCTGCTGCTGCTGCTGAGGAGGAACGCAAGAAGAAGGAGGCCGAGGCTGAGGAGCAGCGCAAGGCGGACGAGGCTCAGGCTGCCGAGGAGACGAGGCTCATGAATGAGCTGGTCGCTGCCATGGCTGCCCAGACGGCTGAGGAGGAGAGAGCCAAGGACGAGGCTAAGCGGGCTGCTGAGGCCCAGCGCGAGGTTCAGCGTCCGGCCGATGAGAATCTCGTTTATCAGGCGCTGGGAGATCCGGAGGAGGGTCAATCGGGATGCCCGGATCATAACATGCTGAAGAAGGATGCCACCAAGGCTAAGTCCGGCAGCGACGCCAAAGCCAAGAGCGTCCCCATGACGATGCCTGTCGGGGCTCAGCAGCACCTGACCGAGCCTTCGTTTGGCCTCGACCAGGTCATGGCTTCGGACCCGTTCGTCTGCTCGACTGCGTCCCAGCAGCTGCCCAACAATGGCCAGCACATGTTCAACGCCGGCATGCCAGCCATGGGCCAGGCTCCTGGCACTGTCGATACTGCAGCGTCGCAGACCGTTCAGCTGCCCGCCCTGAGCCAGACGTCTTCTGGAGTCGCCAATCGCGCTGTTCAGCAAATGGTGCAGATGCCCGTCTTGGCCCAGACGTCTACTGCGACTGCCAGCCCTGTGATGCGG
Source organism: Parachaetomium inaequale (assembly GCA_033296685.1). NCBI lineage: Eukaryota > Fungi > Ascomycota > Sordariomycetes > Sordariales > Chaetomiaceae > Parachaetomium > Parachaetomium inaequale. Next base: position 15,606 of record MU854376.1, on the reverse strand, counting down.
CAGCAGATGGCACAAATACCCACCCTGGAACAGACGTCTTCCAAGGCTGCTAGCCCCATGATGCAGCAATCGGCCCCCGTGTTTGCCGACTACACCATGTTCATGACGCAGCCGTCTCAGACGCCGCCCCCGGCTTCTCTGCCTGCCATGCGGTCGCCTCCCTCGACCCACATCGCGGCTCACCCTTCCGCGACCCCGTCGTCGGACAGCAAGCGCAAGGCGCGCGCCGGCCATGGCATGGACAGTCCCACCAAGCGCCGCCAGAGCGTGAACCAGCAGGGCGCCGTGGTCCCGATTGCCCAGCCGCCCCCTGTGTCGACCATTCCCCAGAGCTTCCAGGACCCTGCTCAAAGCAACCAGACGCCTGCCCAGGGCGTCCAGACTCCCGCTCGGAACTACCAGACCCCGCCGCAGGTGCCCATTGACCCGGCCCTCCACTACGGTATCTCGCCCCCCAGCGGCGGTGGTATGGTCTTCGGCACGTCGATCAAGGCGGGCATTTGCACCGCCATCGCGCACATTGTGAAGGAGGCCAGGAAGGGGACCGTCTTCTCTCAGGTACTGCTGGACGGCCCGATCAGCGACTTTGGTTCTCCCGAGATTGGCGGCCGCATCAAACAGGCGACCAAGCTTCATCTCGTTGCGGTGAATGCGACCAACCCCGAGGACAACCGGGAAGCTTTCCTGCGTGGCGCCTTCAGGGTCCTCCAAGCGGTCCTTCGGGAGGTCGAACGGCACGGTTCCGTCTTTGAGAAGCCGCTGCTTGACGGCCCCCTCAGCGGCCCCGAGCTGATGTCCGCCAGAAGGGCCATGGGCGCCGTGTACAAGACGGTCATGGCCGAGTACACGTCTCCCCCGAGGTTCGACGGCGGCTGTGCTCGGCCGGCTTCGGTCCAGCAGACGCCCACCCGCGCGCCCGCTGCGCATGCCCGCGTCTCGAGCCAGAGCACCGTGGCCAAGGGCTCGGCCTCGGCCGGCAGCCCTCATCTCCCGGGGCAGACTGTTGCCGCCGGCACGCCGGTCGTGGGCAGCTCCCCACAAGTGAGCGGCCGTGCCGCGTCCTCGTCTCCGATGCAGCCGTTTCCCACCCTGCCGACCCAGAGCGGCTACCCGTCGCCGTCGCCCATGAACGGATACACGGACGCGGTTAATCAGCACCCCACCGTCTCTGGTTCCCCGGTCAACCCACAGCCTGCCATGTCCGCTGCCCCAGCCATGCCTGCTACGGCCCAAACCTCCGGGCCCATGAACGGCGTCCCCGAGCCGACCAACTACTACCCGTCCCCCCCGCACCTCCCGGCGCTGGACCAGGTCCAGCCGCAAAAGGCCAAGAAGACCCCTGCCCGGCGCAAGTCGCGCGCCCGCAGCAAGGCTTCCTCCACCACCACCGCCAACACTCCCGCCCCCAACATCGACACCACCACCTCCACCCCCCCTCCCAAACCCAAGCCCAGCACCACCAACCAATGCATCCCCCGCCTCTACTACCGCTTCGCCGACGGCGCCTTCTACATGCAACTGCAAAACGCCGACGGCACCGAGACGCACCACCGCATGGGCCGCGGCACCGACGCGGCCGAGGCGGCGCTGGGGCGGTTTGTCGCGGCCGCGCGCGAGATGGGCATCGAGGAGTGTCCTGAGGGTTTCGTGTTCCGGCTGTGGGAGGGGGTGGAGGGGAATTTGAGGGCGTTGGGGGGGGCTGTTTTTGAGGCGGCTTCTGGTTCTGGTTCTTCTTCTGCTGTTGGGGCGGTTTGAGGAGGGGGCTTGAGGGCTTTTTTTTAGGGGACGATGGGAGTGATGGGAGTGATGGGAGAGATGGGAGTGATGGGAGAGATGGGAGTGATGGGAGTGATGGGAGTGATGGGAGTGAGTTGTGGCTGGTGTTTTGAGGTGAGGAGGAGGGGTGGTGATGGGTGGATGGAGGAGTAGAGTGGTTGATGGAAGGGAGTCGAGTTGGTGGGAGTCGAGTTGGTGGGAGTCGAGTTGGTATCTCTGAGGAGTTGAGAGATAACGAAGGAGACTAGTAGTCTGCAGAGAAAGGAGGATGAAAGAGGGAGTAAGGTTCAGAAACTCTGTGGCTTATTGCCGCTGCTTGTTCCTGTAGAGCATACAGAACAATGACTGATTGCTCCTCGTTATTGCTCCCCATTCAGTCTTCTTGAGTGTCCGAGATGGTTCTAGAAGAGGCCATTGGCATTTTGCCCAAGCAATGGCCGGACAATGGTTGAGCCACATCGACTGTATAAAGAGGTCCAGATACAAACGTAGAGTTCAAACCCTGTTGTTTGTTAAAGCGGCCCGGGGACTCTTGACACTTGTACGTCAGATAAGAAAAAAGTAATAGAACGGTAAAGGCGGAAAGGGAAGGCAAACCATGTCTTTATTTTTGAAAGCAAGATCGCTCTGACACACAGAGCCTTTAGCTATTCACACTCTTCCCAGGTCAGCCGCTAACCAACAAACAAGAGGAGGGAGGGATTGGATACAAGAAGAAATGAAGCACAATGGGAGGCACGGAGCTGCCTAGAGCAGTGGAGCAGGACTTTGTCTTCAAGAGACGAAATGGGAAAGCACTCTCCGGCTGGTCACTGCCACTGCCTGTGCGTGCTCAATAGCGTCTTGGCCCACAGCGGCCATTTAAACGCACTCGCAGCCCAAAGCAGCAATTTGAAACCGAACAATGGCTGTGATAACTTGTGAGGGGAGATGAGGGAGGGGTCGCGTCTGTTTGTCGCGGATGGGATGGCGTAGCTTCCTGCTCAGCCTGGGCCAGGCCAAGCACAAGAGCTTGAGCTTTGGAAGTATACAGCTTGCATATAATATCAATTCCAAGCCACTCCCCTGCAATACCTCTGTTGCATGTCTGGCGTGATGCATCAACCACGGTGTCGCCAGTCTTTGTGTTGTCGGTTCAGTTGACACTTGACAGCAAGTCTGGACCCACTCGAGCTTTTCGGTTGGGATTTCCAGGTGGGGCCGTACAGGGGGCAAGCTACATGACGGATGACGTCGATTGAGAGCAAGCTCCAGGGGAGAAAAAGAAGGGACAGCTTGTTCTGGCACGAACTTGGGGCTTATTTGAATGCTGCATTGTGGTGCTCATATCTGAATCATAGCCAGTGTACAGTACTGAGCCTTGCTGAACAAGATGGAATGCAGCAGCTCAATGCTCGATTTGACGCCCAAACTCGAGCTCATGGTCATGGAGGGGTCGTGAAGACGGGCCGGAAAGGCTTGGCAAGCATAGTCGCTTTACCAGTCTCGAAACCTCATCCTCCGAAAGTGGACGGGTCATCTCTGGTCGAGCACCCCATCGGCCTGCCCGTCCAACACGTGCTTCAGCACACAGGGATGGTTCGAATGACTGATATCAGATGGGTGGCGTGACACCGAGACTTGCCGGACCGATTTGGCGCATCTGACGGCAACCAGCAGCCGCTCTCTGGTTCTGCTTACCGAGTCCAAACACTACCACATTACAGCTGTGTCATTACCCCAGCATCAATCACAATAGAGACAGGTTGAGTCTCCATACCTCCAGCTATCTTTCCACTTCGGCTTCGGGACGCGGCGGAGTCGCGGGGAAGCAGTCGACCGCAGCGTTGGACCTTGGGCCGAGATTCCCGTGGTTGTGGCCCAGTTTTAGCCGTGCCCGTCCGTTTCCTACCGGGCCTTGGTTTTCGTGATCGATCGTATGTCCCGAAGCGCAGTTCCGACGTTAAGCAGCGACCTGGTACCTCTGACTGACGGCCCTCGCCCGCCGCCGCGGAGTCTCGTGGTGAGTGGCGTGGCGATGCCAATCTCGAAGGGCGTGGTTGCGCGATTTCAGACACGGCGACCAAACAGATCAAGACAAAAGAAAGTGTAAACGGACCGGGACATTAGACGCAGCCACCCTCCTGGCGCCATCTGCCCGCTAAAGCGGCACGACCGGACGGGGAGTTGCCCGGTGACGGCGCGACCTCAGCTGTGGCGAAGATGCGGCGGGCGATGGAGCTATGGAAATACCTCGTGTCCCGTTGGTCTCACGACGCCCAGCCGCAGCAGTGGCATGGTTTGTGGTTGGCGAGGCCCCGAAACAGGCAGCGCCGCAAAGTCGCTCGCTAGCAGCGGGAAAACGAACCTGGGAAGCTGCCCCACCTCGGCGCAATCTGTGATGCAAGCAATTGGGAAAGAACACCCCACCTTCGCGAGGGGCTCAACCATTTTTATTGTCCGCTCATGCCACCACGACACGGCCTCCCTCCTTCCACATCCCACGTTGACTCAAAAAAACATCAGAATTTTTCTGCACAGATTGTGCCATCCCAAAACAACACAGGAAAGCTCCCAGTCAACAACAACCCGCTCTCTCACGCCAGGTAAGCGCCCAGGAGCTCCCCCACGGACCCCGCACCTGCCTCGTCCCGCCTGTATCGGACCTGCGCGACCAGCAGAGATCGCGCATTGTTTGCTGTTGCTGCCCGGTTCCGGACTGTGCTGCAACCCGGGCCCCTTAAAAAGCTTTTCCCTCCCCCAGCTCCGCCCAATCCCATTCCCTCTGTCATCCCATTGAGCTCTGCATCTCCTGTCAATCTACCCCGCAGCTCACTCACCTCCGAGACACAGACAACAACAAGAATGGCTGTCAAGGTTGGCATCAACGGCTTCGGCCGCATCGGTCGCATCGTCTTCCGCAACGCCGTCGAGCACGACGACGTCGAGGTTGTTGCTGTCAACGACCCCTTCATTGACCCCAAGTACGCTGTAAGTTGCGGCCTTGCCATCTTTGGACAGTCCCCAAACCGATCAGAGCTAACGGCACGCCTTCTGTAGGAGTACATGCTCAAGTATGACTCGACCCACGGCACCTTCAACGGCACCATCGCCGTCGAGGGCAGCGACCTCGTTGTCAACGGCAAGAAGGTCAAGTTCTACACTGAGCGCGACCCCGCCGCCATCCCCTGGAAGGACACTGGTGCCGAGTACATTGTCGAGTCGACCGGTGTGTTCACCACCACCGAGAAGGCCGGCGCCCATCTCAAGGGCGGCGCCAAGCGCGTCATCATCTCGGCCCCCTCGGCCGACGCCCCCATGTACGTGATGGGCGTCAACGAGAAGACCTACGACGGCAAGGCCCAGGTCATCTCCAACGCCTCGTGCACCACCAACTGCCTGGCCCCGCTCGCCAAGGTCGTCAACGACAAGTTCGGCCTCGTTGAGGGTCTCATGACCACCGTCCACGCCTACACGGCCACCCAGAAGACGGTCGATGGCCCCTCGGCCAAGGACTGGCGCGGCGGCCGTGCTGCTGCCCAGAACATCATCCCCAGCAGCACCGGCGCCGCCAAGGCCGTTGGCAAGGTCATTCCCGAGCTCAACGGCAAGCTCACGGGCATGTCGCTCCGTGTCCCCACCTCCAACGTCTCGGTGGTCGACCTGACCTGCCGCCTCGAGAAGGGAGCCAGCTACGACGAGATCAAGGCCGCCCTCAAGGAGGCCGCCGAGGGACCCCTCAAGGGTACGTTTGTTTGCTTCTGGGCGTATTTTCAGGGAGAACTCACAACTAACAAATCCCAGGCATCCTCGCCTACACCGAGGACGAGATCGTCTCGAGCGATCTCAAGGGCCACAACGCCTCGTCCATCTTCGACGCCAAGGCCGGTATCTCGCTCAACAAGAACTTTGTCAAGCTCGTCAGCTGGTACGACAACGAGTGGGGCTACTCCCGCCGTGTCCTGGACCTCCTGGCCTACGTCGCCAAGGTTGATGCCGGCAACTAACTCGGCTGCACCCCGCGGCTGTAGGGGGGGGGCCGGAAGGCCCTCGTTTCCTAATCAAGGCGTGCTCGGTCTCGGAAGGGAAGACATGCGTTAGGTAGCCAGGTAGCAAAATGAACAAGTTTAGGCATAGGTGTCCGTAGTCGTGTGTGTGTATGAGTGACCTAGTCTCCTCTTTTGCCATGTTTATTCCCCTTCCTGTTCGAGATATGTCATATTAGATAGTTGGAGTCTGGCTGCCTGCCCAGTGTCCATGATTCGCTGTGTATTGGGTCAAGATACTTCTCCTTAACCTACATAGTACAAGTATAGACATCGAGTGTTCCTAGAATTGAAGGTTGCCGTGCAGTTTAGTAAACGGCAACTAGCCAGCGAGCTGACCAGGTACTCGTGTGCCGACCTACCTAGTACTTGTAGGCCGTCTAATGTTTAGAGCATCACTGCTGTCTCGCTTCTTGTATGGCGGCCACCGAAACCCGTCTCTTCATCACCCAAACGTTAATTGCTTCATTACTATGCCCGTTGTGTCCATGGGTTCATGGTTTATGGCGGATAGTTTATATTTTGCCTCGTACTCATACATACATTTCGTCTCTTGTGTACATTACATGACAACTGGCTAGCTGCCCGACTGACTAGCTGGACTGCCAGCCTGTTGTTGTTGGCCCCACCTCCGCCGTATCCCTTCTTCCCTCATGCCATCCATTCCTTACCCGATGGTCTGTTGTCTTGTTCCGTTCCTTTTGATAGAACCCCCAAACCAAGCCCAAGCCCGAGCAGCAAGCAAGCAAGCAAGCAAGCGAGCCAGTAAAGAAAAGGGAAGGAAAGGGAAGGAAAGGAAAGGAAAGGGAAAAGGAACCGCCGCCTGATATCATGATGATCTGCATTCCCCCGTCCAATCCATCCCTTGTACAATATCCCACACATCTCAGTATCTCAAACTCATCCACGGCCTCCTCCTCATAGAACCCCCTCCCTTCTTGGGTAGGTAGATAGGCAAGCCAAGGTAAGGCAAAGCAAGGCAAGACCCTAGAACCCCCCGCCCTCTGCCCTCCCGTTTATAGAACCGCGCAAGGCAAGAAGGCAAAGCCAGCAAAAGCCAACGAAAACAGAAAAGAAAAAAAAACCTAAAAAGCAGCACCCCCCACCCCTTCCCCAGCAATATTCTCCAGACTCCTCTCGCTCAAATCACTCTTGAGCTCAAACCCTTTACTCTCCCTTTCGAGCTTATCCCACATGCGCAGGCTCCGGCGCAGCTTCTCCTGCTTGGCGCGCAGCTCCTCGCGCAGGCGGTCCTCCTCGTCGCGCAGGCGCCGGTGGTGCGGGTCGAGCTCGTGGGCGGGGAGCGCCGACGGGTCGAGCTTGCCGCCCGGGATGATGGGCGGCATCGTGTTGAGCAGGGTTTGTGCGAGCGTCGGGCGGGCGTGGACGTGCGCATGCGCGTGCGCGGGGAGCATGTGGTGGCCGCCGCCTGACGGGCCGGTGGGCGGGTTGAAGGGCTTGTTGGAGGGGACGGAGGGAGGGCCCGAGGCGGACGAGATGGATTGGGCTCGGGGGCCGGTCGGGATGCCGCCGCCGCCGCCACCGCTAGGTGCTCCGCCCGGGGGAACGGTGGGTGAGCCGGTCTGGCTGGCGCCGGAGATGGAGTGGCGCGATGGGCCGGCAGGCCAGGCACCCCTGCCGCCGCCGCGGCCGGGGAAGTTGGGCGCGCGGGGCGGGACATAACCCCGAGGACCGGCTGGGGGGACCGTGGGGCTTGTGGCGCCGTGGCGGGATGGTCCGCTCGGGCCTGGGGGAAGGTGGCGGGGTGACGGGGCAGCCTGGGGCGCTGCCGGTGCAGTGAAGTTTCTGGCTGCCGCGGGCCCGGTCGGCGGCGCCCTTAGTGCTGCGGGGCCTCTGGGAGGAGACTTCACTGGAGTCGAATTTGCATTTGTTGTGACGAGTTTCGGGGTGGGCTGGCTGGCTAGAGCTGGCTGTGATTGAGGAGGCGGCGCCGGCGGCTTTGGAGTGTCACGGGCCGGCGGGAGCGATGTTGTAGGGGTCGGGGCGTTCGATATGTGAGACCGTGCGGCCGGAGATTGGGGTACGGACCGGTCGTCACGGCGAACCGAGGTGGGCCGGGGCGAGGACCTGCCCGATGCAGACCGTGAAGGTAGCGCGGAGGAATGAACAGAGTCTCTTAGCGGCGGCGGCGATGGGCGTCGATACGCTGGTCCCACGTAACGGTCATCGCGGTCTCGTCGATCGGGGCTTCGAGAGCGGGGGCGGTACATGCCACCGCCGCGTGGTCCGGGAGGCGGCGAGCGCCTGGGCGGTGATCGTCTCGGCGGTGACCGGTCCCGGCGAATCGCCAGCCTGTCCCTATCGAATGGGGAGCGTGACCTCCGCCTCATATCCCTGATCTCAAACTCCCGACGCATGGGCGACCTCGGCCGCTCATCTCGGTCATCCCGCCTGTCATCTCTCCTGTCGTCCCTCCTGTCGAGGCCCCGATCATCCCGGCGCGGAGACATGAAGCGAGGAGGTGTGCGTCTAATAGGGCTTCTTCGCGGTGAGATGCGGCGAATCGGGCTTCGGACTCTGCTACGGCTGCGCCGCCAGCTTTCGCCGCCGCCTCTCTCTCTGGATCTCTCTCGTCTGAAGCGGTCGGCGCTGCGCGACCGTCGGCGGGGAGACCTGCCGGGCACGTAACTATCGCTGGCCACTGGCGGGGTCCGGGGCCGGTCTCTTGGCGGGCTTCGGACGCGGGGGGGTGGTGATCGATCGCGGTTGAAAGGTCTGTAGGATTCTCCGGCCCCATAACGCCGGACTTCTCCATCCTCATACCTACTGGGGTGGGGATTAGCAACCATGTCAAAACCGGGCCGGGCAGGCGAATTCGAGGTAAAAGAAAGCAGCCATTCTGGCACACGCTGCGCCAAACGAGGGCGAAAAGGAACGGCAATAGAGTTCGCTCCCGTAAGCCAGGGAGGCGTCGCCTGCCGAGAATTGGGAGGCGGGGAGGGCGGCCGCGGGCGAGCCTCAGCGCGGTCATCGGGAGGACGTGTAATGCGCGCAGCAAGAGGCAGGGAGATGCGCTCGCCCAGAGGGCGCTCCGTCTCACGCCTCTAGCGTTGACGGTTTCTCCTGGGCGGCATCTCGTCGAAGGAACCATCCAGCTGGCCGAGGCACATATTCTCGCGGTTGCCTTGGAGAGTGGGAGCCTCTTCGTCGTCTTCAAGATCAAGCCAGGATCTCCTAGCAGCGGGCTGATCCATGTGTTCCTCGCGGTTTCTCCGTTTGAGTTCCGACCGAGAAGCGGCGCCTGCCATTTCCTGGGTAGGCAAGCTCATATGAGCCTTCTCTTGCTGGTACTCTGAGTCGTCATACACCGGGGCAAACGAATTGATCGGGTTGGCCAGCGGTGTTTGAGTCGGCTCAGCAGGATGAAGGACGGATTTGTTTTCGTCCGAGTTCTCGGCACAGGCTGATTGAATGCCGCGGGCCAAAGAGTCGCTTGCGGCACGGTCGTCATTAAGAAGAATGCTTTGCTCGTGGCCCCAGGTCATCGGGTCGCTTTCGTCGATAATAAGGCTGCCGCTGTCTGCGCTGGTATTGCTGGTATTGCTGGAGCGGCGGGAAGAGTCGTCCACGGGCACGTCTTGTTCGGCGGCGGCCTGTGGATGGCCGAGATCAAAAAAGCCAAGGAAGGCAAGCGACTCCGGGACCTCTTTTACTTGGGCATCTTCCTGGTCTGCAGGTGCTGACTGGGTCGTAGTCGCGATCATGTTGCAATCATCGCAGGCTTCCTTGGCTGTCTGGGGTTGTGGCGACGTCGGGCTGTTCTGGGTAGCGCACACCGAATAGTCGAGAGTGCAGGCCTCGCGCAGCGGGCTTTTCTGTTTGGGCTGGTAATCGACCCAAGTCTTGTCGAGGTTGCAAATCTGGTTGGGGGGATCGTCTGGGAGCCGGAAGGGGGGCCCGTAACGGGCCGTCTGGTGCCTGCGCCAGAAAAAAAGCCGAACCGGCTCTGTTTTTGCAGCCACTAGGCGAGCCAAATCGCTCTGGCGCAGGTGGTCACCGCGCAGGCGATCGAGAGGCACACCCAACAAGGCGGCAAGCTGGGCATCAGACAAAAGCAGGAGGGCTTCGGGCCCATAATCCTCCAGCCACTCGGTCATCCACTCGCGGTTGATGCACTGTTTGATGCGAATGGCGGCTTTCCAATTATCAACCGAGTCGAAAGAACTGGACGGTGGGCTCTCGAGTCTCGCCAGGTAGGCCGCTCGCAACCTGGGCCAGTCATCGCCGTTCGCGTCGCACCAGAGAGGCAAGTCGAATGGAGACGAAAAGCGTACCGCCATGACTACGAGGGCCGAACAGCGTCGGTGGGTATGTGGTGGTCTCGGGAGGGCGAGGACCACAGCGAGGGTCTGCAACAGACTGGGCTGCTCGAGGCGCAGAGGGTGTGATGCGGTGCCGGGGTGTCCAAAACGGGACGAAATAGTTGTGAGAATCGGGGAGAGGGTGAACCAAGCGATCGGTAGCCGGAGTCGAGCGAGGATTGAAGCAGCGGTGCGGGAGTGACTGGTCGTAGAGGGGAAGAGGCCAGACGGACCGGCGCTCTCTTGTCGGACATCGGGCTTTGGCTCGTCTTTTCTCGTGCATAAGCAGTACATGCTTTGGTCGTATATGCACGTGTGCAGCGGCGTTCGTGGTGTTGACGTTGGTGATGCATCCCCCAATGCCCGAGACCCTCCGTCTCCTCCGCCGACATGTCCCAACATCACCCTCCACCTCCCTTCCCCCTCCCTCTCCCTACCCCCTTCCCACCTCCGACACTCACGGCACAACCACAACGAAAACAGCAAACCCGAACGCGCAACAGAAATCCACTAACCTTCTTGCACGATCCATGGTGCTGACCCGGGCGTTGTGCGCTGTCGGTAAACAATAGGGAGGGAGGGAGGGCTCGGCCCGCGACAATGAAGCTGGACCCGACGTTGGCAAACAGGGCGAGGCGAGGCTGTGAAAGATTCCCAAAAGTTCGAATCCAGACCCACCGACGCGACATCGTGCCGCGCTCGTGCAGGGTTACCTCGGGTGCTCCACACTGGCCTTGGCGGGCGGTCGGATCGGCGTTTAGGAGTGCTGAATGGTTTGGGACTCTGAGTAGTGGTGATCACGTGCGGTGATAGTTTGTGACAGCTACGTCGGGTTTCGTGTACTGATAAAAGAAAAATAAAAGGAGATAGTCCCTCTCTTTCTTCCCCTCTAAATCATTTTTTTGCTCCTTTCCTGTCCTGTATTATTCATCAAGTTACTTGGTGGCACAGATGTTGGGAGTTCCATTAGCCGCTAGCGTGAAGGCTTGAGTGACCTGGCACACGTGGGTTAGGGTTTATTATCCACACATCACCTCGAGGACTGCCTGGAGCTTGTGAGAAGAACCCCCCGCCGGCATTGCAAAGCAAAAAGCTAGGTAATATACAGCTCCCCCTAGCTACCGTAGACGAGCAGCTGAGCAACCTCGCTATGTACCTCCCCCAGAAAGAAGCAGCAGAAACACCCCGCACCCCGACCCCAGGTGGTAGTAGTCCAACCCCTTCTCACCCTCCCAGGCAAGTAGGTTAGGTATCCTCCTCCCCCCATGCAGTCCATTACCTCCCCCCCTCCTCCTCCGTCTCCTCCCCCTCCCCAGCCCGATCAGCCTCCCTTTCCCGCTCCCCCATCCTCTCCGCCACAAACAGCTTCACGTCCGGGAAGTGCTCCGCCATCATGGGCGTCAGCCCGTTAACCTGCGCGCGGATGACGTTCCCAAAGCGCCGCTTCATGACCTTGCGCGTCAGGTCCGGGTCGGACCAGCAGGCGTGGTCGTTGGCGACGTACACCTGCGAGTGCTCCTTGTACCACGAGGACAGGTCGCCGTCGGCGTCGGATTTGACGGGCCGCAGGCTGCCGTTGACAAAGTTGACGACGCCCGCGACGCGGGTTTTGACGTCGACTATATTAAAGAAAGGAAGGGTTAGTGGGGTGGGAAGGGGGGAAAAGGGGTGGAGGGGGCATACGGCGGTTGATCAGAAGCACCTTGATGCTTAGGTAGGCGTTGCCTACGCCCATGAGGAAGATGTCCTCGACCGAGTCGTAGAGCTGTAGGTAATTGTCCCAGATGTAGCACATGAGCTCCTGGAGCTGCGCTTGGAGGGTGCGCTCGTCGGCGCGCGGGGTGAAGGCGTCCGTGTCCTGTTGGTTGGTGAGCGTTAGCAAGGGGGGCTTGACTGGGGGTTGGCTGGTAGGCTATACCTCTGAGTGCGTGATGTAGTGGGGCACGTTGACGTCGATGACCCCGAAGCCCTTCTCTACGGCCCAGTCGATGTAGCGCGTGACACCATCCGTCTGTTCAGTCAGTCGGTGCTGTTTCTCAGTTGCAGAAGACAAGTACTCACAACCCATGCGTTGTGCGGCTCCATGGTGTTATCGAGCGGGTCGGGTTGCGCATGGAGCTCCGGCCTGGGAAGCACGTCAGTCAAGCCACAACGGTTGGCGACAAAAACTTACGGGTCATGCACGATAACCAGGATCTTGCGCGCGGACTGAATCCCCCTAGTCACTAGCACCTGGTTCTCAAAGGACTTGAAGAGGATGTCCCGCTGGATATATAGCGGCAGCATGCCGTGCTTTTCGGACAGGACCTGGCGCTGGGCCCGCCGCACCACGTCGTGCAGACGCGACGACTCCTGCGCCTGCATCTCCTGGACGTCGACGATGCCCGCACGCATGCACTCCCAGTACGGCGCCTGGTACGCCTGGACCTTGGCCAGCACCTTGGCGGCGTCGCGGCTGATGCGGGGGATCTCTATCTGCGGGGGCGGCTCGCCCATGAGGGTCTGGGCGACGGCCAGGGCCGACTTGGAGATGGCCTCGAGGTCGTAGCCGCCCTCGAGGCAGACGGCCACCTTGCCGCCGGCGAGCGACATGAGCATGTGCGTCATGTGGGCGTAGCAGCCGGGCGACACGAAGCAGGCGCCCAGCTCGTCGCCGGCGGCCGCGTCGAAGCCGGCTGAGATGATGACCAGGTCCGGGTTGAACTCGTGGGCGATGGGCATGACAATCTTCTGGAAGGCCGCCATGTACTCGCCGTCGCCCATCCCCTGGTCGTGCCAGCCGATGTTGACGTTCTTGCCCAGGCCGGGCCCGGCGCCGCAGTGCTCCAGTCCGCCGTCGGGCGTCATCGGGTTGTCGGGCTTACCTGGGTAGAACTCGCCATTGCGGTAGACGTGCAGGGAGACGTAGAGGATGTTGGGGTCGTCGTAGAAGAGGTTCTGGATGCCATTGCCGTGGTGGACATCCCAGTCGAGGATGAGTATCTTGCGGCAGAGATCGGGATAGTCGGCCTGGCAGATCTTGGCGGCAATGGGGACGTTGTTGAAGAGGCAGAAGCCCATGGGGGCGTCGAACTCGGCGTGGTGGCCCGGCGGGCGAATGACGGCGAAGGCGTTCTTCACAGTGCCGGCAACGACGCTCTTGCAGGTCTCGATGGCGCCGCCAGCTGAGATCAGCGAGGCCTCGTATGTCATGCTGCCGACATAGAGCGAGTCTCTGCCTTGGTCCATCCGCGTGGACAGCTCGCGCAGCTCTTTTGTCGTCTTCCGAGAGAGAGCCTCAACCCACAAGAAGTGCCCTGGGTGGTGCACAGCACAGATTTCCTCCTTGGTCGCTTCCCTCGCTGGGATGCGCCACATGTACTTGGTTGGCTCGGTCTGGATGATGCGTATGAGGTCCGCGTCGGAGCCCGTGAACACCAGGCCGGCCTTTTTGAAGGTTTTCATGATGTACTCGATGCGCGACGGGTCCTCTGGGTGGTGGGGGTTGGGCCCAAAGTCGGCATTGGCGTGCAGCTTCATGCGGTCATCGTAGCAGCAACCGGTCGGGAGCTGGCCGCGCCGTCGTAGACGCTCGGGGTAGGCAGTCGGGTCGGACTCCTGGTCCTCATCCTGTGCCGTGCCGTTTGCGCTCTGGCCGTTGGTGGCCTCGGCTAGCGAACTCTCTCCTGTCGTGGCCGGATCTAGAAACCCGTTGGCAGCCGAAGGGCCATCCTCCATGCGGTGGTCCTCACCGTCCATGACAACATCATTCTCGTTGTCGTCCATGGTGGGCAAGCTGCCCGCCAAAAATGCGTCGCTGTGGATGTGACTGCTGACGGCAGTCAGTAGGTTTTAGGAGAGGAATGAACGGATCAAGAAAGAGAAGGCGCAGTTGTGAAGATCGCAGCCGATAAGTGCGAGGCGCGATCGATGAGGGAAGAGTCAGGCTAAGTCTAGCAGTTTGCTCGACTTGGGGCATAGGTACTTACTCTCACTTGACGCTGCAAATAGTGTCTCCTAGTAGATAAAGAGAGTGTGTGAGTTGTTGCAAGGCCTCTCCCGGAAAGGCGTGCAAGACAGAATGCTTGAGACGACCCAGGCCAAGCAAGAAGGGAGCGGCGACACCGAGATGCCGGCCACAGAGCTCTGCTGCAAATAGGTTAGCATAGAGTAGACATGAATAGCTCGATGGTCCAGGCGCAGGGCAGGTATGTAGGTAAGGTAGGTGGTATCTTCGATGCGTAGCGAGACGGAACGATGCAGCCGTGTGAGACGGGCCCGTGATGGATGGATTCAGACGCCTTTTGCGACTTGCGGCTTGCGACTTGCACCTCGATCCAAAGCTCCCACCATCTCCGCTCGCGCATGCATGGAATAGATATTCTGGACTTCGGAAGAGAAAAATTAACATACCGGGAGCGGTGTCTTGAATTAGAGGCCGTGGTTGCGCATGCTCGCGGGCCAGTAAGTGGGATGTCACTGAGCTGCTTGGGTCGCTGTTAGGTGATGTTTAGGGAGAGTGAGTGGCTGGGTGAATGAGCAGCCGCCACCCCCACTACAAAATACAGCCGCCCCCTTGTTCGTCAACTTGGGAGAAGGGGCAGAGCAGCTAAAGTTCTTCTTCATTAGAGCGACTTTTTTTTGAGAGAAAGGGCCGGGTTTCATCTTTTCCTTTCCCTTGTCTTTCTTATTACTTTTCTTTTTCTTCATTTTCCCTATTTTCTACCAGGTAACTTTAAAGTCAGGAGCAAATACCACGAGTTCTGTACTAACAAACAATCAAGGGTTAAACTGTACAAGAAATGCTTCATCCAAGCGCCTCACTCTCCCAAACTTCCTGCGGCAGACAAACACAGAGAGAAACTCATTATAAAATTGAATAACGGATAACCACCCCATGTTCGTAATTCTGTCAACCCCTTTCACGATTACGCTGCAACTTGCTGTAGTATCAAACCTCTCGGCAGATGCGGCCTTGAACGTCTCCCAACAAAGAAGAAACGACAGCCAGAGCCACCCCTCCTACCCGCTCGGCTCCAGCCTGCCGGGCCTATGGACCAGCGAAAACCCGGCAAGACTGGGATCGCCCACACCAGCATCGCCATCGAAGAGGCCACGCGTCTTCTCGCCCGTGAAACGCTCATGGTCCAGAACGCCGCCGTGAACCTCTGGAAACCCGGCGCAAAGGAACGGCCCAGTCGGCCCCAGGTTCCGCTCGCGCAGCACGCAGAACACGGCTCTGCTGAACGTCTCGGCGCTCTCCTCGATCCTAGACCGTCGCGTCACATCAATCAAGCCGTTCGTTCGTATTCCAGACGAGGACGAGGCGAGGTATACACACCGTGGGTGCCGAAACCGCACAAAATCGACCACGCTCGACTTGGTCGCGTATCTGTGCCGGTGCACAAGCAGGTGGAGCATGTCGTCGGGGGGCAGCTTCATCATGGTGTCGACGATGTCGCCATTCTCGGGGGCGTCGCCCCACCCGACACGGGCGCCCTCCT
>MU854375.1:120157-142819 GCA_033296685.1 Parachaetomium inaequale | reverse complement strand
TGTGTGGCTGGGGATCCAGATGTGGGGTGGGCCAGACTTTTGGACACCAACTGTAACAAATCGAGTACGAATACCGAGTCCATCGTATCATAACAAGCGGCCAAGCCTCAGACATCTGAGCCCGGGCGGGGATTCTACACATGAAGACGATGAAGGGGCTGGACTCGCTGTTATCAGGGATCGTCCATTTCGCGTTTGTCAGGAATGCTGCGCGAACAGAGCCAGCCCGGCATTCTCTGGACCCGAGCAGATCGAGTGGCAGCCCCTCACACCCGACCTGGCCTGGAGGTACTCTGTAAGGCAGGTTACCGTCACCACCCCGGATTTTCCCAGCAGAATGCTACCAGGCGGAAATTGCAGAAATTCCTCCCACGGCATCTCCAGGTCCGCAGGGCACCTACTGTGCACGCCCTGGGGCAACCAGTGCAGACAATTGGAGTCGGGTGGAAAGGATCGCCTCCATCAGCGTTGGCTTCTGGTCTCAGCTGTGCCGTGCGCGAGCAGAGCTTGAGTTCCATGTCGTGTGAGACAGTGCCTTTGTTATGCTTCGTTAGTTGGCGAGTCTAGACGCCGCGTCTCAAAGATGGAGGTCGGTCGTGGCCGGCGAGGTCATAAACCCCGAGGCAGGAACGGAACAACCGCCATTGCTCATGGCCAGGTGGAACCTGGAACTCCCGTCACCATGGGTAGTTGTCATTTTCACACCTGAGGCTTGAATGAATGCAGCGACGTATCGGTCAATAATACATCAGCAGAGTGAAAGAATTCAACGCGGCACCTGAATCACACACCTGTCGCTAGGTAGGTAGTTAGTTACCTAGGCACCTAGCTGTCTAGTGTCATATCGAATCCTCATCTCCCCCTTTTCCCTTTCTCTTTTTCAGTTTCTTTTGCAGGTGCAGTAACGTTCACCGATTTACCTACTGTGCATATTCGCGCAAAACCCAACCCCACAGTTCAGGTCCTGACCCGGGCCCTCCCCTCCGCTCCGAAACTACAGTGCTGGGCACCCGGACAATGCTAATTGTTTAGGTCCCGGGCTCTATCTCCACCACTCTTTTAGCAGCGTCTGAGAGCCGAGAAAAATTTATTCCACACACACACAAATCTCATCCACTCTTCGCCCTGGGAAGCACTTCCGCATATCCCCCGGCACACTTTTTTTTCTTCTTCTTTTGCCTCTCCCCATCCCTCACTCGCACCTGCCGCTTTCTGCCCTCCCTGCATCCAGGACACTCTTTTCAGAGGTCGGTCGCTAGGGCGTTGTCTTCGGTTGTCCGTCGGCGTGAGGCTTCGTTCGGGCTGCTGCAGAACATCACTGAGCTTCCCTGGCACCCCCCGCGTCGTTTGCCCTTCGCCCTCTTTCCTGACCCCCTTGGTCCACGTCGTTTTCGCAGCCTGCTGGCTCCGAGACGTCGTTACTCACGCGATCCGCCGAACCCGAAAGAATCACTTCCGGACCCGGCCAAGAATCGAGTGCGTATTCGCCAGACCTGCCCCGCGAAAACAGACGATCCGTCTTCACATCCGTTGGAGTCGACTTGTTTGTCAGCTTGGGTTTATCGACCGATTCAACTCGACGACCGTCGCTCAATTCAGGCTGAACCTCTCTCCCATCCCTCTCTCGGGCCTCGACGCCTCAACATTCCGTCAGTGCGGGGAGGTTGTGTTGACCTCTCCGGACATCGCCTGACCTGGGCCAGGCACATCGAGGTTAGCAAGCCTTTACAGCTTGCCGATTCCTGTCCAACTACTAGGGCTCATACCCGTCCGCGTGGCCACCAGTCTGGTCCGTCCCTACTGTGCATTTAGCATCGTCTACACAGCGGTACCCTCGACCCCCGCACCAAAAATGTCGGCCACAACTTTCTCTTACGCGCAAGCCGCGAGAGGCCGAACCGTTTCCCAGCCGAGTCCCCACGAGACATCGAGCCCCGCCCCTTCGACGACCGGTTCGCAGGGAAAAGATGACGCCTCGACTGGCGCCACCTCCATAACAGCACCCTCAGTTGCCTCGACCAGCCCCGAGATCCGGGATACAGAGCAAGCGACTCAAGCTCCCGCCGAGGGTGTATTGTCGAAGCACGATTCAGAAGTCGCCTCTGTTGCCGGCTCCAGCTCTTCCACAGCATCCGTCATGGAGCAGTCTGGCAAGGCGGCCGAGGAGGCCGGTGCAAAATCGACCGATGCCCAAGCCCATCCTCGGAGTCAGAGCGAGGATAAGGCATCTCGCTCCGCCAGCCGGACCTCCCGGCTCAACGACAGCGCGGACGGCAGGAAAGGCCGGAAGGGCAAGAAGGCTCGCGCCAGCGACAAAGAGACGTCGAGTGACCAAAATCAGGAAGAGGATGCCGAGAAGGCGAAGGAGCCCCCCAAGCCAGTCATCCTCACCGAGGCGCCGCTTCCAACTGTGAACCCCTGGGCGAAGCGCATGGAAGCCCAGAAAGCGGCAGTTCACCCCAAGGTTGGCTCGGACGGCCCCGTAGCCGACAGCGAGCCGAAGCAAGAAGAAGCCAGCTCGCGTAGCGCAATGCCGAACGGCGCCAACGGAGAGAAATGGGCACAGAAGAAGCCAGCCGAGGCATCGCGGCCCGCCGACCAAGCACCGCGCCGAAGCGGCCCCCGCGGCAGCCGTGCTGGCGACAAGGACGAGAAGAGCTCAGCGGCCTTGCCCCCAGTTGCGGATCCCTCGTCGTGGCCAGATCCCAAGTCTGCCGCGGAGCGAGAGCAGCCCGCCCGCAAGTCGCAGGAGAAGACCGACACAGCTGAGAAGGACAGCCTGGATGAAGCTGGCCCGACCCGCAAGAAGACGTGGGAGAAGCTCGAGATTGTGCATTCGGTTGTCTTTGAGACTCAACTACCGCCGCTTCGCGGATCCAAGCCTCGGGGTGGTGCCGCGCGAGGTGGCCGTGAAGCAGGTTCAATGAGGGGCAACCATGCTGCCGCCGCCACCGCTAACCCCCAACCCACTGCCAGCTCAGTGAGCGACAAGGCGCCCTCTCCCGGGGGATCGGCCCCTCCCAAGCCCACCACCACCCGCCCTCGTGAGGAAAGCGTCGCTTCCCGCGCCGCGTCTCAGCCTCAGCCGCCGCATGCATCGAAGCGTGCCTCGATCGATGTCGCATCACGAGACCAGCGCAAGCCGTCCGTGCCGGGGAGCACAGCAGAGCAGACTCGTGACACCGGCCTTGATGCCCCAACTGTAAGTTTGGTCTCCAAGCATCCTGTCGCGCACAGCCCCTTCGGACACTTTCCTCGGAGTCTGGCGCTAACAAAAATGCAGACCTCGAAGAGGGCCAGTGCGACCAGGGACATCCGTCTTGAGAATGGCTCCTTGAGCTCCGACGGTGGACACGCCGCAGCCCGAACTCTGCCTCAGGAGCGTAACAACTTCCAGGTCAGGGGCGATTATGCCAAAGAGTACCCTGCACGCGACGGCCGTCCGGAACGCGGCCGCGGTGGTTTCCGTGCCCGTGGTGGCCACAACAGCTCGTCATCGCATATCCCGTCGGCGTCGTACGCCACCAACGGTCACTACCCAGCGCCCAATGGCTTCCAGCCCCGGCAGAACGCCAGTGCTCACAGCCCCCCGCCCTTCTCTGGCCAGTTCCCGACATCGTTTGGCCACGCGTCAAGGGGAAGAGGAAACAAGTGGGCTGGCTCCGGCCAGTCGGCGGGGCGCGGTAACGCCGGTGCCACTGGGTTCCCGCCCAAGGCCCCCCAGGTGAACGAGTTTGCAGTTGGACAGTACCCGCCGTACATGTATTCGCCGGTCTTCGATCCATCGGTCCCCATCCTCAAGTCGCAGGTTGAGTACTACCTCTCTGTGGAGAACCTCTGCAAGGATTATTATCTCCGTCAGCACATGGATGGGCAGGGCTTTGTTCACCTTGCCACCATCGCAGCATTCAAGCGCATCAAGGCTGTGACCGAGGACGTGGAGCTGGTCCGCCTGGCATGTTCGCTTTCTGACCAAATCGAGTTCGGCGTTGGCGATGACGGTATTGAGCGGTTGCGGACTCGCGACAAGTGGCAGCATTTCATCTTGCCTGCCGCTGAGCGCGCTGAGCCTTATCGCAACGATGGCCCGGCCAACTGGACTCCCTATGCCAGGCCGGACACCCAGTTCGCCGCTCCGTTTCCCGGCCCGATGGTTCCTCAGCAGTACCCTCCCACCGCGGCTGGTGCCTACCCAGCGTTCACCGAGGACCAGATGTATCCGCCGCCGTTCATGAACGGCGCTGCTTACGACCCTTCAGTCAATGGTGGCGCTGTGAATGGCCATCACCATGGCCATGAGACCCGGCTGTCTGCGGGCGTCCCGGAATACGCACCTCCCCAATCCCCTGTGACATTGGAGAGCATGACCAACTTCCCGGACTCCCAGGTGGAGAACCTGATGGTGGTTTTGGGCTACGACGAGAAAGACGACGCAGGCTCGTCCGATGCTGCCGGCGTGGCAGGCTATGTGTCAGACCGCCGCCAGGCCGCTAACTCGTCTGAAGCTTCGAGGTAAGGAGATCTCGCACCATCCATCCACAACGCCGGGTTGAGCAGTTCTAACTTCTCGGTAGTGTCAACGGAGAGACCGCAAGCGGTTCTGCCGGCGCTGAGCCCGTCAGCCAGGCGGATCGACCTGAGCGCGGGGTCGTTTGGGTTGACGAACAGGCCTCTGCTTCCACCAAGGAGCAGAGAGACCGCAGGCCGTACACCGAGATCCGCAAGGCGGCCCTTGAGCAGCGTCAGAATTCCCAGGCGGGCGAGACTCCCAAGGAGATGCAGAAGCTCTACAAGTTCTGGTCGCAGATGCTACTCCACGACTTCAACGCCAAGGTCTACCAGGAGTTTAGAGGCCTTGCCCTTGAGGACGCATCGCAGGAAGCCCCGAAGAAGTGTGGGCTGAAGTGCCTCGTCGAGTTCTACGACAGGCTCCTGCTCAAGACCAACACTCGGAAGCCTTGGCCTCAAGACCGGGCGGTGCCTGAAATCTTCACGGCTCACATGAACGAGGCTGTCGAGCTGGATGGCAAGCTGGGCGGGAAGGACGTGGCCACCATTTGAAAGCGGCCACTCCTAGCTGCCGGTCGGCGATTCTTTCAGCCCACCTACGGCACCGGCAGGGTCGTCGGCTTTACCTTCGTTTGACCTACAACAGTACCTCGGCTGTTCACGATTAGCTGGACAATCTCGTTCATTCGACCCGTCCAAATCCAAGGCACACCACCTCACATACAATGTCGATTTACTCGGATCCGGCAACAGCTACGGCATCCAATGAAACAACTAATTTTTCCCTTTTTGGTCGGGGATATGGTGTCGTCAGCGATTTGCATCTCGCCGACAATGGTATTATTTCACCGAGGCCGCACCTATTTCTCAGAGGACAATTCCATTTGCCGGCGACGTATTTCAACGCGAGAGGTCTATCTCGTGTGGCTATGCCTTCATGACACCTGCGAGATTGAGTTTCGCAGATCGGCCTGCTGAGCACACCCGTTTAGCAGCCTGGGGGCCTTTAGCCTCACTTGCTGGGTTGTGGTTGGGCGCCGCCCGGCGTCCTTTCTTTTCTTCTGGAGTCAGTCTACATCATTGGGGAGGGCGGGCGGACAGATGGCAAGGCGTTTATGACCAGAGGAGGGGGTTCTTGGACGTTGATGAGACCCTGGCATGATCAGTTCTGGGGCATTAATCTTCTTTCTGGCTTTTTGCGATTTGTCTGTCACCAATCTTGGGTTTTCATAACCTCGACATATTCCCTGGCATGAATTCCGGCGTTCATTCTGGCAAGCATCACCCCCCGTTCATCCCTGGGCCGACATTTCGACGGCAGGGGGGAGAGCGTGGCAGCCTCGCGGTAACATTGCCAGACGGGCGCGCCTGGCAGATGGCATACGGGGTTGGGGGTGTGCTTGTCATTGCCGGGTTCGTCAAACCAGGAAGCACATGTTGGTTTCGATCAAGCAAGCGAGAATTTTCCTTGAGGCGGAGGCAGCTGGTCGCAGCAGCTCAGCGATTTGCTGTTGCATTTACCGGGCGGGCAGGGAAAAAGAAGGGCTTTATGAATGACGGTGTCAAGGGAAAAAAGGTGGGATGGGAACTCGACGACGACGTTTTAGACCTGACACTCTGCTCTTTGGAACCTCGGTCCAGTTCCAGGTTGCGGGCATTGCCGCATTCTCGTTCCTCTACGGAAGATAAAAGCGTTTTGGCTTGTAAAGTGTATAAATAGACAGCAAAAAATGAAAAAGAGAAATCGTTGTTTTGCGTCATGTACGGGCAACATGGACTCTACGAATTCTAAAGGCCAGAACTGCGTCGAGTTCCATGTCGGCCAGGAGCAAGTGACTTCGCCGGGTGGTTAGGGAAAGAGGTCAGGTGCCCCGCACCGAGGTTACCTGCCCGGGATTCGGGGGTGGTGGTTCAGGCTCATCGGGTCTGTGGGTGGGGCAGGTGCTCGGGAAGGTAGTGGCCTCTCAGACATTAGAAGGACCCTCCTTTTGCATCCCAAAACACACCAGCAGCCGCGAACCTCTGTTTCCTCTCGCACCTTCTTCGCCCCCGGCGCCGACATGCCTCAAATTTTGTGACGGGGTTTTATCTCACCCCTTCTCGGGCTCTACCTCTTCCCGGCCCCGTGCATCTCGAGGCAGCATCATGTCGAGAAAGAATGCGGCCGACAAGTTCTGCACCAGAGCGACAATTCGACGATCACATGCCGATAGCAGCCTGCAGTCTGGACGACGACGAGCAACCTTCACCACAGAAGAGACGGACTGCACCATCACCTTGCGACATTCTTTAGCTGCCAGCACTTGACCTGACTGCTCTTCATATTGGGTTTACATAAATTGCCCTGCCCCTCGCCCCGCCGTGGCCACTTACTCGTCTATTTTCTCATCCGAGTCTTGCTCCTCGATCCAAGTTGACGCCTCGTGGTCCTCCGACGGAGTTCCTCCGCCGCAACCAGTGACTTCGACGACTTGTCTGGCACGATAAACGAGAGATGGATCCGCTAGGCATGATGGCCAACGCAGCAGAATGGCTAGAGCCGCTAGACATGATGGCAAACTCACCAGAACTATCACCATCGTCCTCCCTGTCCCCGCAGTCGGCGGCGAACCGCGCAGAGGCGGAAAGAGAGGGGAAACGCCTGACGGAGGAGCAGAAGAAGGTCAATCACCTAACGTCAGGTGAGTAGCAAAAGCAGCAGCACCCACTGGGGTTGCGCACTAGCCCACGCACCCCCGCCGATTTGGAGTGCTTTTTATACTGACTTGGAGGCAACCAGAGAAAAAGAGACGGGACAACATCCGAAGCGGGTTTGACGGGCTTGCGGGGATCGTGCCCGGCATGGAGGGGAGAGCGCGCTCCGAGGGCGTCGTGCTCTTTGGCGCGATAGACTACGTCAGGAGGCTGATGCTTGAGCGGCGGGCTATGATTGAGACTCTTGAGGGGAATGGTGTTACTGTGGATGCCGAACTGAAGCTGTGAGTTTTTCCTTTTTCCTTTCCTTTTTTCTCTTCTTCTTCTTTTCCCCCTTCTTTCCTTTTTTCTCCTTTTTTCTTTCTTTTCTTCCTTTATTTCTTGTTTTGAGGGCTGTTTGTTGGACGCTCGGGTCGCGCAGCAAGGCAACGCGCTTGTGGACATGTGACACCGGCCCGGTGGCTGACCTGTCTTGCTATCCAGCTCTCTCCAGATGCTGCCGCAGGGGTTCCTCGACGACGACAAGTGGGCGGATAAATTCGACAAGGACGGCCAGAGCCAAACGGAAGGGGGCAGTGAGCCACCAGAAGGGATGCTGGCGCCGGGCTCGTCGGCACAGCAGTGGACAAACGGACTGTAGGAAGCAGTACCAAAATTTTGATACCCAAGAAGACAGGAGTGGATGGTTGTATAAGACTTTGTTATACATCAACCGGGGTTGAAACTGTAGCGGACTGTCCTCGCCTGAATCCAGCGACTCCCGCGGTGCAGTTGAAGATATACATACGGCTAACTATAGATGGGAATGAAGTCACTCAAAGCAGAAAACACTAACGCTTGTGAGCGAGGAATGGCTCCTCAACCTACCTACCCAAACACATAACGAACTTTTCATCCGCCGACCGAGATGGTTGGGCCTCTTCGTGCGCCGGTGTGGCTGGCACTGTCCCCATGACGTCATAGAGCAAGACGCGGGTGCGACTTGTGACTTGTGGCTAAGGAACCATGTCGCCCTGGTCCTCCGGGACCCAGCCCTCATGACCTCGCCGTGGGCGGGATGCGCCGGATTGCTTGGTCACCTTCTCTCTGTGCCCGACCAGAGCGTCTCACAGTCAACCACACGGGTGGGTCACGCCGAGTCCCCTGGTCCCCACGCCTTCTCGGGCAACGGCTTCTCGCATTTTTGTGGGAGGGGAGGCAGCCCGGTACGAGAGCGGTGGAGCACGAGTAGGGTCACCGACTGGAATGACTCCCCAGAGCCGCCGGCCGGTGGCAGGATTGGAAAGATCGCGGCCGCGGTGGCTTGCTTTTTCGTCTTGCCGGCCCGGGTGTGAAGTTGGCTCGGCCGGGGGAATTGGTGTTTTGTGTGCTGCCGAAACAGGCCTGCCCTCGACCCTTGAAACATTTCGGGAAGTCAAAGGAACTCGGAAATTTAGTGTACAGTTGAAACAGCGGCTCTCGCGGAAACGGCGAGGCTCGTACAGTAAATGCTGTCACCCATGACGGCGGGCCGGGCCAAAACAGGCGGCCCTGGGGCGTCTCACCTCCAACAGCCAGCCCGCGGCCCAGGAGCCTTGCCGGGTCCCAGGATGGCCAACAACCGGCGGATCAGAGACCTGTCAGGCCTCCGGCTGGCCCCTGCCTCGTTTCCCTGGGTTGTCTTCTTTTTTCCTCTATGAATCGCACCCAGTTCATCTCGTGTTTGTGCAGTTCATCTCTCCCAGGGTTGATTGCTGTTTGGCATCGGACAGCATCGCAGGGTGCCTGAGCGAATCCACTCTTGCTGCCGCTGCCCTGCTGCCCTCACCTTCCCGGGCAGGAGGCCGCCCCTCCTTCGCCCTCCCTCCCCCTCACTTGAAGACCCCTGCCCTGCCATTAATACCTTGGCCCCGCTCCGAGCCTTCCATGCCCACTGCAGGCAGCCTTCCAACCAGTTGACCTCACTTCCATCGCACGCACTTGCTTCCTCCTGGAGTCTTACCAGAAGCCGACAAGCGCAAACAACACCAATCCAAACACACAACTTTTTTTATTTCAGACGCGTGGCTTGGCTGACTGCGTCGACCGCACCGCCGTCTGGTGATGGCGTCGTACGATCCGTATGACGCACCCTCCAGGGAGCGCACAACCAAGCGCTACTACCGGGAGGAGCGCCGCGAGGACCGCGATCCTCGCTACTACGAGTCGCGCGAGACCCTCCACGTCCAGCCGTCGCGCGACCTCGTCCCCAGGGCCCGCGAGGACAGCGACCTCTCGGTGGAGGAGATCCGCCGCGACTTCCCGCCGCCGGGCTACTCGACCAGAGATCTGCGCCGCGCCCGCTCTGCCGAGCCCGGCCACTACGACGAGTATGACGATCGCCGCTCCCACTACAGCCGGGACAAGAACTATGACGACTACGACCGCAAGTCGCGCAAGAAGACCGACGTCTACTACGAGGAGGAGCGCAAGAAGGCCCGCGTGCTCTCCAAGCAGGAGCAGATCATCGCCGCCGTGACTGGCGCCGCCCTCGCCATCGGCGGAAAGGAACTCTACGACCGCCGCGAGGCCAATCAGCAGGGCACTGATGTCCAGCGCAATATCTTGGCTTCGGCGGCCTTCGGCGCCGCTGGCGCCCTTGCCGGCTACCAGGGAACCGAGTTCTACAACAAGCACAAGGAGAAGGAGGAGAAGAAGGCCATCGCCCACAGGTCCGGCTACTACTCGGACGAAGACGAGACCGCCAAGGAGAAGAAGGGGCACAAGAACTTTCTGGAAAGCGCCCTTGCCGCCGCCGGCCTGGGTGGCGCTGTCAAGGCTCTGACGGGCGGCAAAGACGACAAGTCGGACACCAGGAGCCGCCGCGGCAGCCGCTCGCGCTCCAGATCCCGCTCCACCTCCCGCTCTCGCGGCAAGGACAGGGACAAGGACGGCAAGGGCGAGGGGGCCGGCAAGGTCCAAAAGGCCGCCATGGCCTCGCTCATTGCCGGTGCTACCGAGGCATTCCGCATCTCCAAGCAGCCTGGCTCGTGGAAGGGTGAGAAGGCTAAGCGCATTCTTACCGCCGCCGCCGGTGCTGCTACCCTGGACGCGGCTCAGGACTCCGACAAGGCCGGCAGCAAGCTTGGCCTGGCCGAGGCTGTCGTCGGTGGCCTCCTCGGCAATCGTGTCATCAACGGTTCCAAGAAGAATATCGAGATGGACGAAAAAACCGGCCGCTCTCGGTCTCGCTCCCGCGCGCGCTCAAAGGACAACGGCGGCGGCGGTGGCGGCGTGAGCGGGCTTGCTGCTCTTGCAACCGCTGGCTTCGGCGCTCTTGGCGCGAAGAAGATCATGGATAACCGCGAGCGTTCCCGGTCCCGGCGCCGGAGCGTAGACTCGCGCGACAGTCGTGACGGTTCCCCCGACCGCCGCCACCGCAGCCGGAGCCGCAGCGTTGTGGATTCAGCCCGTCGCCGCCTGGCCAAGGTGGGCATTGGCAATGGCCCCGATGACGATGACCGGGATCGCCGCGATCGCAGCCGCGATCGGAGACGCGACTATGACGATTATGAGGACTCCGGTCGTTCTCGCCGGCACCGTGATGACCACGACGACTACGACAGGGACCGACGCAGGCACGACTACGACGATGATCGCTCGCACCGCAGCGGTGGTGGCCGAGACCGCTCCCGTCAGAGACGCGGTTCGGCGTCGTCGGACGATTTGGGCGACTCGGACGATGACAAGAAGCGAGGCAAGAAACTGAGAGGTAAGCAAATCATCACTACGGGGCTGGCCGCCGTGGCGACCATCCACGCGGCCCACAGTGTCTACCAGAGTATGGAGAAGCGCCATGTGCGGCAGAAGGCGCTGGCAGAAGGCAAGATCAGCGAGGAGCAGGCCGAAAAGCTCAAGAACAGGGCTCTCCTCCAGGACGCCGCCGCCGTCGGCATCGCGGCGCTCGGAATCAAGGGTGCCATCTCAGAGGTGAAGGAGGCAAACGAACTGAGGCACGAGATGCGCCAGTGGAACCTGGAGAAGCAGGAGAGACACAGACGACGCCTCGAGAGACAGAGGCGGTTGGCGAGCGGCGGCTTGGGTGGTGGCACCGACCAGCTCGCCAGACGCAGGGCTGACTCTTGGGATTCGGCAGCTCCACCAGGGGCCGACCGTTACGACGATGGGCCCCGTTACGTCGACGGGAATCCATACGGCGCCATGCTTCCGAGGTAGAGAGGGCAACATACCCCCTCAGGCCACGCCCATTCACCAACAACAAATCTTTCCGCCGGAACACGTCGCACCAGAATACAGCTTTCTCGATTTGAGTTATCATACCACGTTCAAACTCCCGTGCCGCTGCCGCTTTTCCGGTATGTGCCACACATACACGCACAAATTCCCCAACCGTCAGCGCCATCGTCGGCTGTGCCACCATGGACGCCACCGCCGCCGCGGGCTGTACGAGCTGGCACCAACGCACCATGGGACGACGCAACACTACTCGGGTGGCACTTGACGCGTTGGGCGTCTCTCCGGATGGTCGTCGGCCGGCTACACCACCCCCTCGTATCCATACTCTGGTTCTGACACTGCGCGGCACACTCCCTCTCCCCAAATACACCACCTTATAGACTTTTGGAAAAACATTCCTAATTAATCTGTTTTACACGTGATAGACGATCGCCGCCGCCATTAAGGCCGCCTTGAGGGCTCGCCTCCATGGCCCCGGGCCTGCAGACATGACAAAACGAGGCATGGCCTGATAGCCCGGCTAGGGGGGCTTAGTAAAACCAACTGGGTGAGACGCGGACCCCAATGGACGGCATTCGGCACAAACGGGACTCGGAGGGGGCCAACGTCACGATCTGGATCAGCGATGTCAGCAAATCAGCTTCGTCCCCGCAGGTCGTGTATCTCCTGAGCTTCCCTGGTACTCGGTCCCCACCCCTCCTCGTCCTTGTTCGACGACTTCTCTCTTTCGACACTTTTTCTGGACTGCGGTTTCTTTCATCACTTCTGGCGAACTTCGCGAGCACGCGTTGGACGATACCTTAGTCTCATTCATTCGATGGATTTGGGTCTTGGGCGGGATGTTGGAGGTGGGAAAGAAGACAGTGGGGATGGACAATGTATGCCGGGCGGGACTGGTGGACTTTTATGATCTGTTTCTGCTTTTTGTTTCTCGTGATGTTTCCTTTTTTCTGGATGAGGGATGATGTTGATGAGAAAATCTATGACGATGTTATGTTATGTAGCTGCAATGATGACTGGTGCTTTTTAGCTTTTTGGATTGGTAAACAGGGCTTGTCTGTTTGAGTGTGATTTCATGGATCCACCGAGCCATCTTTGTTCCCGAGTCTCCTATCCTCTCGAGCCTCTCCTCCAACTCGCCTGCCATATATGATCTAGCTGGAGTACTGTGATCAGCGCCAACGCACGCCTTGCCCCCTTTCACCAATACCTGATTGGAATCCCTGGGATGGATACTCTCTCCATCTCCGCGGCTCACTTTCATCGGTAAACCTCGGATAATCAGGAGTGTTCCTCTTCCTATTTGAGTACAATCTAGGTTGGAGGATATCATCCAGATAGCGTCCTGGCCGCAGGCAAACAAACAAAAAGACACGCCGTCCAAGGAACCCAGGCCCTTCAAACACCCCTCTCAGTCGCCGCCGGTAATCTTTCCTCCGGTCTGCTTCCAGGCGTTGGCCATGGCCAGCAGGTTGGACAGGTTCTTGGTCTGCTGGTCGTCGGCCGGGAAGATGTAGTCGACGTACTCCTCCCACGTGTCGTCGTCCAGCTTCCTCTTCTTCTTGGTCTTGCGCGGCATCTGCTTCTGGATCTTCTCAATGTCCTCGGGCGAGCCGTGCATGTTCTCAAACTCCTGCCAGGCCGCCAGCAGCGACACGCGCTCGGCCTTGAGCTCGCGGTCCTTCATGCTCTGGTGTGCGCGCTCAAAGATCTTCCGGGCGCGCGCCTTGGCCTCCTCGCTGACCGGCCGCTCCTCCTCGGCTTCCTCCTCTTCCTCTTCTGCGCCCTCGTCCGCCTCGGGCATGTTGATCTCGAACTGGGCGTAGCTGATCCAGACCTTGGGGTGGTCGGCCTTCTCGAGCAGGCGCTCGTACAGCTCGCGCGTCCGCTCGTACTCGCCCTCTTCCTCCTCGAAGTCGATGTACGCCTTCCACACCACCTCGGGCATGTCCAGGACCGGCTGGCTGATGGCGAGCTCGAAGATGGCGCGGGTGCGGTCGAGATCGTCTAGGCCCCGCTCCAGCTCGGCCCACTTGATCCACGTCTGGCAGTTGGACGGGTTGTACAGCGCATGCTTCTCGTACAGCGTCCGGCACCTCTCGAACTCGTACAGCCGCTGCTCCAGCGAGATGTATTCCTTGAAGAGCTTGTCTTTGGGACACATGCCGATCGCTCGCCCGAGGGCCTTCCGGGCGGGGGTTAGCTGCCCCTGTCGGATCTCGAAATGTGCCTTGGCGACCCATAGCTTGGCGAAGGTGAACTTCTTGTGGGGTATGAGTCCTAGACACGTGTCGTAGATTTGCCGCGCACGCTCCGTGTCTTTGGCTTCGCGCTCTTCCCATATCGCGTAAAAGAGGAAGAGGAAGATGTATCTCCTCCAGTGGCGCTTCTCCTGGGTTGGCGGGACCTGGGCAATGGCCCGCTCGTAGATCTCTCGCACGCGGTCCGCGTCGCCTCCGCTCTCTTCCAGCCGGGCAAAATCAAACCACACGTCGTAGTTCTTTGGGTTCTCCTTCACCTGCTCCTCGTACAGCCGCCTCCGCTTCGTGAGGACAACGTCTTCGACGCCCTCTTTGTCTCCGAACTGCTTCTCGAAGGTGGTGTATTGCGCGTGGAGGGTCATTGACCGGGACCGAGGGAGGTTGTCGAGACCGAACTTGTAGATGGCGCGCGCCCTCTCATACTCTTTCTGGCGTGCCTCGAACCTGGCGAATGCGATGAATAACCTCTCGTCCACCTCGTCGTCGCCCAGAGTCTCGGCAATGGTTTGAATCGCGGTTTGGAACACCTCACGGACCATATCGCCCGTCCCGTACTCCTCTTCAAACTTGGCCCACTTCAGCCACGTCCTCGGCTCGGGATGCACGGCGGTGAAGAGGTGGAAAATCTGCCTCGCCCGTTCGAACTCCCCGTAGCGCTTCTCCAGCTTGATGTAGGCGTTCCAGGCGTCCTCGTCGGGCTCCCACTTCATCCACCGGTCGAACACCTGGCGCGTGCCGGGGATGTCGCCGAGCATCTCCATGACCCAGAGGTACTTGTACCAGAGCTTGGGGACGCGCGGCAGCCGGGTGACTGCGCGGTCGAGGAGGTTGCGCGCATGGTTGATGTTGCGGTTCTTGATCTCGGCCTCGACATACCTGATCCAGAGCTCTGTAGCGCTGTCAGCGGCTATCACATACAGTTTTCCCCTGGGGTCCAGGGCAAGCAAGACGATAGACCAGAAACATACGCGTATTGTTCGGGTGCACATCGAGGGCGCGCTCAAAGACGGACCGGGCGCGCGCAAACTCCTTCTGCTCGAGCTCCCACTGGGCGTACTGGAACCAGTTTGCGAGGCGGACGCGGTTGCGGCGGATGTAGTCCTCGAACTCGCGGCGCTTGCGGCCCTGGTACTCCTTCAGCTCCTCGAGGTCGGCAAAGCGCTGGGTCGGCTTCTGGATGGCCGTCTCCTGGCGGTCGACGGCCTCGCGGAGCAGCTGCTCGGCCGAGATCTGCACCGGTGCCGCCGCCTTGTTCTTGACCCTCGGCGGGCCGCGCGAGGACTCCATGGTGCTGGCTGCTCGGTAGTCCGGGGCTGCTGCGGACGCCAGAGATGTCGGGGCTGGTTGCGGGTGATTTTGCCCTGATGTGAATGTTTGGATTGGATCTCGAACCTGATTGCGGATGCCACAAGCAATCATTGGGTCGCGCCGCAGGATGGAACCTGGGAGTCTCATGAGGGACCGTGCGCCAGCAGGTCCAGGCCTCCACAAGGCTCGCCAAGCCACTGTAAGTTGGACCCACACTTCAAAAGATAGATCCATCGCCATCGCGTCCTTTCACAGTCGCATAATGCTCAACTTATCTTCCATTTCGCGACTTTTCAACAACGCTTCATCCCCAAACACACAGTTATATCGGAATCCGTGTTGCAGGAGGGAACCTCGGATAAATCGCCGACATGTCGACACTCGCCGACGAGCTCCTTCAAGACTTTGAGGGTTCCGGGTCGGAAGCCGGCGGCGACGAGCACGACGATGGCTTCTTTGGCGAGGCCGGCCTCCCAGGCGGCGCGCATACGAATGGAGAGGATACGGCCATGGAGGAAGTGCGCGATGAGGACGAGGGCGAAGACGCCGATGCCGACATGATGGACGGGCTAGATGGCACCGGGACTCCGGCCGCAGACGACGACGACGCGAAGGCAAAGATAGAAAAGATGCAGCTAGCGGGCGTTCGCGATGTGCGCACCGTGGCAGGGCTCATGAAGACCCTGACGCCTGTTCTCGAGGTTAGTAGACACCTTCCCTCTTCTCCCCAATCTCTTCCCATCAGCTGTGGAAAAGCGTTTACATCTATTTTGAGAAATAGCCCTGACAGTTTACCTCGAACGCTGCAGAAAATCGCACACTACCAGTCACAGCCCGCCGAGTCGACAGACAACGTTGGCAATGTGGAGGACCACCCCGAGTATCACCTCCTGACTCAGTCGAACAGTCTCTCGACCCAGATCGATAACGAGATTGTCCTCGTGCACAAGTTCATCAGAGACCACTACTCGGTGCGGTTCCCGGAGCTCGAGACTTTGATCACCAATCCGCTGGAATATGCAAAGGCAGTGGCCATCTTAGGCAATGGGCCCATGGATTCGGAGAGCATCAAGTCTCTCCAAACATCAACAAACAACCCGCTGGGCGTGACTCTCAAGGCAGTCCTCGACGGGCCGTCGCTGATGATTGTCACGGTCGAGGCCACCACCTCCAAGGGCCAGGCAATGTCGGCAGAACAGCTCCAGCGAGTGGTACAGGCATGCGAGATGGTCATTGCGCTCGACAAGGCCAAGAAGACCTTGACC
The DNA here is from genome assembly GCA_033296685.1 of Parachaetomium inaequale. NCBI lineage: Eukaryota > Fungi > Ascomycota > Sordariomycetes > Sordariales > Chaetomiaceae > Parachaetomium > Parachaetomium inaequale. The sequence goes on along the minus strand of MU854375.1, from coordinate 126,567 downwards.
GAGTACGTGCAGTCGCGCATGAACATCTTTGCGCCCAACCTGACGGCGCTCATCGGCTCCCTGACGGCAGCGCAGCTGCTCAACCAGGCCGGCGGGCTGACGGGCCTCTCCAAGGCGCCCGCGTGCAACCTACCCGCGTGGGGCTCCAAGAAGCAGGCCAGTGCCGCGCTGGCGACCAACGTCGGCATCCGGCACCAGGGCTTCATCTTCCAGTCGCCCGTGATCCGGACCATCCCGAGCGACATCAAGAAGCAAGCCATCAAGATGTTCGCCAACAAGATCGTCATGTGCGCCCGCACCGACTGCTTCCACCAGTTCCGCGACGGGTCCGAAGGCGACCGCCTCAAGGACGAATGCCTGGACCGCCTCGACAAACTCCAACAAAAGCCCCTGAGCAAGGGCGCCCGCGCCCTGCCGGCACCCGACGAGAAGCTGAGCCGGAAGCGCGGCGGCCGCCGGGCGCGCAAGGCCAAGGAGGCGACGGCCATGACGGAGCTGGCCAAGGCGCAGAACCGCATGGCGTTCAACAAGGAGGAGCAGGAGGTCGGCTACGGGGTGGGCGACAGCACCAAGGGCATGGGCATGATCGGGCAGCGCGACGACGGGCGGCTGCGCGCGACCCAGATCGACAACCGCACGCGCGCCAAGCTCAGCGCCAAGAGCAAGGGCTGGGGCGGCGCCAGCTCGCTCACCAGCGGCAGCGCCTCGTCGCTCCGGGGCCTGACCGGCGGCGGCGGCGGCGTGAGCAACCTGAGCCTGGCCAGCAGCAAGGGCCTGCGCACGTCGGGCGTGGGCACCTCGCTGGGCTCGGCCACGGCGGGCACGGTGTCCTCGCTGGCCTTTACGGCGACGCAGGGCCTGGAGCTGGTCGATCCCAAGGTCCAGGCCGAGCTGAGCCGGAAGCGCAAGGCCGACGAGGACCGGTGGTTCAAGAGCGGAGCCTTTACGCAGGTGGGCGGCGGGGGAGGCGCCAATAATGACGGTTTTAAGAAGCCGGAGCTGCCCCCGAGCAAAAGGCGCGATACCGGCTCGACCAAGTAAGTCATAGCTGGGGTATGGGGTAGCTGGGGTCTACGTTGGTGCTCTGCCGAAGGGTTCCGAGATCTGGACAAGCAGCCCAGACACACAGATACAGATGTGCCATGGGAGCACAGACGGAGGGGGATGGTTACTCGGTCATGATTACATACAAGGCGTCTGGGAGCACTACCCTGAGGGAGGGGTCCTTGGTGTTGCGAGGTTTGATTTTGATACGAATATGCATGGTAAATTGGTGATACGAACATTCCTCCTACATACTGCGAAGTTGTCTCGCTCTCAGGCTTGTGAAGTGGCGATGTTGACCCTCTTCGTCGACTTTCAAGATACTGGAGTGATAATGCACGCCTGCGTATCTTGAAACGGCTTCTAGTCTGCAAAAAGATGTATAGATATGTAGGCACGAAAATTCTCACCTTACGGCGCAGGTTTCCCGCCGACAAGACGTCGTGATGCAGAAGGTCAAACAACGTCATAGGCGGATGTTCCAAGGGTCTGGGCCCTCTGAAGCCTCTGAAGATCAGAAGGGGGAGAGGGGAACCCCCCAGAGAGCCCCGCATCGGCGATGATGTCCTGCGCCATGGCATTCTGCAAATGCCATGTTTCACCAAGGAGAATGCCATGGGGCCCAAACCCCTTCGAACGCGCAACACAAACACCGAGGTACCGCACGGGTGCCCTTCATGTCTTCCACTGAGAGGGCCGTTCCCCCCTCCACAATTTTTTCAGGGAAAAGATATCGACCGGCAAATGGGGGCTCGTCCAATTAGGCGGGTGCCTATCACTTGCTTCGCCCATTCCCGTGGACACACCTCTCGATGTCTATCTTTGCCCGATTGATTTGATGAGCGCCCCCCGTTGTTAGGGTCCTGGGGACAGATTGGTGAGTCAAGGGCTCGGTTCGGCCGGGGAGACGCATCTTTTGTCTCTGACTGGCATTGGCCATGCAGCCTGCTGTGTCTGCAGCGCGGGACTGAAGATTGCAGATGGGTTAGTGAAGAAATCCGACCTCGGCCACGGATGGGATTGTTGGTTGTTCGATATCGCGGCAGGCGGTACGAAGTACATGTATAATACCTCGGCGTCATATCGGTGGCCGGGTTGGAAATGCTGTCCGGGGGCGCTGCAGTTGCTCGGCACTCGGCTGCCGCTCGAGCTCGAAAGGTCGAAGGAGGAGTAATCGCATTGTTCCATTTTCCGATGTGTTCTTTGATGCGATCGATCGGGGGGGAGCGGGGGTCATCCAGCTCGGTCGGGCAGAAGAGGAGGGTCCATCGCCCGCAAGGGTTCTGCTGCGGGTGCAGGGCATTGCGTGTGGGTGACTGAAAATGAGGGCATTTGTCGGTCGCGGTCGCGGGGATGGGTGTGTCTGCGCGGAACTTGCGGCAGCGACTCCACCGATCGATCGATCGCGAACTCGAACGTCGCAGCAGCCCCGGCCGGGTCAAGACGGCTCGCGCCCTCTCCAAGGATGCATTTCCCTGTCGTAGTTTTGTTCCAGGTTTGAGCCGTTGATCCAGAGAGTCACAAGAGACGGCGTGCGCGGGACATACCAGATATCTAGTAGAGATAATTCAGGTTTTGCGGTGACACAGATTGGGATGGATGGCAGTGAGGGATTGGAGGGACGGTTGCTCAGAGTCCTCGAGAGGCGGGCTGTTTTGGAAGGTGAGAGCGGCCTGCTGCCAACTGGTCTCTCACGTTCCACAGGCTTCCACGCTGGTCTCCTCGTACATGGAAATACAAGTAGCCCGCCGAAGCAAGCCAGGGTCTGCAGCATCCCCAATGTCGCGCTCTGCCAGCTGGTGTTTTGGCTGCTGCCCTCCGGAGCTCATTGTCCGGAGGGTGAGGCTGCTTCCATCCAACGGCCAGCCGGGATTGGCATCCCTGACGCCCCGCGCTCTCTGGCGCACTTCGGTGTTGCTTGAATGTCGTCACCGTGAACAATCCTGCAGCCAGCAAGGCTCCGATCACACCGTATCGACACTGTGTCCCTTGGCACGGCAGTCCCCTCCTGCCAATGATTCTTCAGGACCCTCAGCTGGAGCTGCTTCAATTTGCCTGAGGCTTGGGCTTGGCGGGCCCCGCGCCAGGGTCGCGAGAGACAGGAACGGGCCAATTGCCCAGCCGCCGGCGCGCCAAACTGGGCAAGAGCCCTGGGGCGCCAAGTGGGGCCATCCCGCATGGGCTTTTGGCGAGGGCCCACGGGGTTCTCGATCGCCGGCGAAAAGCTCGATCCCTCTTCACCATGATCGGGGTCAGCTTTTCAATGTCAGACACCGATGGGAGACCCTGAATCCCATGGCCGCGCTCGGGGAGGCTTCGTTCACTTTTTTGGCAAAACTTTGTACCACGCTGTACACTTGCCTATTCCGCTGAAGATAGGCACTGCTTGCACTGCTTGGCCTCCATTTCCACGTCGAGGCTCAATATTCTAGTTAGTGTCGAGACTCCCTGTGTCAGCGACGGCTCATCCTGTTCTCACGATTCAATATCAGGGCATGGGTCGCCCCGAGGGAAATGACTTGCAGCACAAGCCTGCACGAGCTTGCGATCCAAGCTTCTGGAGCAGCCGTGGTCCTCCGCCGGAGCTTTTGTCCCTACCGGCAGAGCCAACGAGGTTTGGGGTGCCAACTTCTGGAAACGCAGAGCCAGCCTGGTCGTCCCCGGAAGTGGCATGGTAGCGTTTTGTGCGGAGATCGAGTCCAGGGGTCCAACACAGGGCCGGATTTAGCACACCACACCCGACACGCTCCCGATTCTCCACCCCCACCCGTTGCGAGTTCGCGGGCGCTCCCAACCCACATCCAATTCCACGCAGAAGACCAACCAAGGAACAGCTGTCCGGTCGGGAATCAGGGCATGCCGCGGGTTGCAGTGGAATTACAAGTACAACACGCGAGGTTCGAGGCAGGGTTGGGAACTGCACAGATCAACTTCCAGGTTCGGCGTTGCCTCGAGGTGCGCTCGGGATTGGGGGTGCCGACCTTGGGTCCACATGGCCCTGGTGGCAGGGTACCGTGGCAGGGGTCTCGGCGGGTCCGGGAGAGCCGCCCGCACCAGAAGGGCCAATCACCCTCATCCAGTTGCTCTGATGTGCTTTGCGTTCCTGAGATCCTCGCGGCGCCGACCTGAGCACTGGGAGCCAAGGACCTCTGGACCCAACGCACACGATCATCTGCTGTCACGATGACAGTGTAGCTCTGTTGCCCCAGCTCCATAGCAAGACCGGCGAGTCAAAGAGGGAGGGGCTCGCGTTACAGGGCTGCGGGCGGGCTGCAAAGGCGCGGATAGGTATTTGACTAATTGTACCTAACGAGGGGTGTTTCGTCATATGGGCAGGCCCCAGAGCTGCATCCCTGGATGAGTCGCGGGCCCAGACTAATGCAACGTACTCCGGACAACGGATGTACTAGTAGCCCTCGAAACGGTTGCGGCCAGGACAACGAGCAGGTGCCCGGGCGTCCCAGACCGCATCAAGCCGGCATGGAACGAAACCTGGAACAGAGGTTGTAGGCCTTCTTTATTATCTCCAGCCGTCATTCGAACCGACACAGTGTTCCCATGTTCTTCTGAAGAGTCGCTCGCGGCAGGCACTGCAGACCGTGTCCGGCACGGAGAGGCAAGGTTGGCGAGACAGGGGTCTGCAGGACTTTGAAGTGACTTCCAGGTTGCATGTGCACTGGGCTGGGCCCCACCCCAACTGCCCCTGCACCCATCCATGGCATCCATGCACCCCTCCCGTCATGCTGCTGCACCGAACGCTGACCCCTGCAAAGCACTTCCATGGCTCCCTGGCAAGCGGGCAATGGACTGGTCCAAACAATTCCATGTCGGGCAGTCCTTAAAAGTCAAACTCCCTTCCATGTTTGCGGTTTATCACTAGCTGCCCATCGTTTTGGGCCCTTTTTGACCTAACCATCTCCAAGTTTCTCCAGCTCTTTCTTTGTGCTGGATGAAAACGTCGCGACGCTCGCTCAGTTCCCCCGCCAAGCCGGCACACCTACGGTACCCTCTTGAACGCTGCGACCGGCCCATCTTCTTTCTGTGAGCACTTATATCGGGTAACCGTTGCCTTTGCAACACAAAAAGCACTCTCGACTCCAATTGGGGATTCCCGCCTCTCCGGGCCCCGACAACCACCGTCACTATGCCTATACCCTTTACTTTCCAAATGCGCGATGCCCACGGACGCCGTGTCTCGCTCCTCAACGACGACCAAGAGACGCCTGACACTCGCCGCCGCCCCTCCCTGTTCACCTTCACCTCCTACCACCCTCGAGCCCCGCCCGCCAACTCAACGCCGGCCACTCCGGAGCTGCTCCGGTCCGACTCATATGACTCGTACAGGCTCGGCGAGCCCGCCTCCCCCGTCACTCCGCACTACGAGTCCGGGTTCCGGTACCCCCCAGCATCCGGCATCCGGTCTCCCCGTGACGGGTACTACCCCGACGGCCCGCCTGCCTACGCGGGCGTAAAACGGCGGTTTAGCGATTTCAGCGAAGGCCAGTCCGTTTCATACGAGGATGACCAGGCCACCTTCAGTCCCACCTCGGCCTCCTTCTCCGGCACCGAATCATCACGGACCGTCAAGCGCTTCCCCTGCCGCTACCGGGGCTCGCACGGCTGCGAGAAGACCTTTACCACATCCGGCCACGCCTCGCGCCACTCCAAGATCCACACGGCCGAGAAGGCCGTCCCCTGCTCTTTCGACGGCTGCACCAAGAAGTTCACGCGCGCCGACAACATGAAGCAGCACCTCGAGACGCACTTCAAGGAGAAGCCCCGGTCGTCCACCACTCGGCAACCACTCCCCCCGCACAAGAGGCGATGCTCAAGGAAGTCTCCGTCCTTGTCGTCGTCAGCAACACATCCCGGCCGGACAATAACGACGGCGCCGGTAGCAGCGGCACCGGCCATGAACTACCCGGGGGGACCCCATCCGTACCCCGGAACGATGCCGTCAAACCCCCCCGATGGCCCCTCGCCCCCCACCAAAGGGCCCATGAACTATCCGGAACCCCACCCGTACCCCGGAACGATGCCATCAAAACCCCCCGGCGGCCCCTCGTCCCCAACCAAGGGGCTCGACGCCCTTGCCATGGCGGCGTTGCGCGAGGAGGCGCAGACGTGAAGAATCGAGGCACGGCCTTGGTATCCACGACACCGTGGAGGCCCCTTTCTCACTGCGTTCGTGGTCGGTGAACACACGCAGTTTTGATTCTTGTTGCCTTCGGGCCCGTGAGAGTTTCTTTTTGCTCAGTTATTTTTTTTCCTCCCGGGGGGTGGTGTCTCGGAAGAAAGAGTCGCACAAACACGATTTGGGCGCCCTTGGCCGGATATACAGAGAGGCTCTTTTTTTTTTTTTTTTT